>JALJCO010012906.1:0-66027 GCA_023101725.1 Atherinomorus stipes | reverse complement strand
CATCGTTATGTCAGGCAAGAACTGTTGTGAATCTGGATGATCTGATCTATCTGTAGCATTTCCCTGATGTGAGCAGATCACGTAGGTGGCTGCAGGTGTGAGGGGTCAGCACGATGGGGATTATTTCAGGGAAAGGTGGGAGGAGGGGTCAAACTGGTGATGAAGTCATTCAGCTCCTCCTGCCTGGAAGCTGTGTCCTGGAGGGGAGTATCAGGCTGCAGCCTCGAAGAAGGTGATTGTCTGACTCCTTCCACATCTGCTGGAGCTGCTGTGGGAGAAGTGCCCTTCAGTCCTCCTCCTGCTGGTGGCCTTGGTGGGTTAGCTGCTCCTCCTCAGGCTGGCTCTTTGCAGTGGGCGTGGGATGCTGCCCGCCCTGGATGCCGAGCTGGACTTCGCTCATCATCCAGGGCTTTGACCTGGGGGAAAACCCTGATGCTCCTCTTCACAGTGACAGTATCAACAGTAGCTGATGTGGGAGTACAGTACAGCATGTTTATTAGCGACCTAAAGACCTCAAACCCGCCCGCCAGAGTTATTTTTCCTTTAAAAAAAGTGTGTTTTAGTGAAGCTTTTTTTTATTAAATCTGGTTTGCTTCTTAATAAAAGGTCAATATAAGAGATGTTCAGCTCTGGTCCTCCAGAGGAAATAATCTTGGAAAGGAGATCTCACAAAGGTCTCATTTACTTCCTACAAATGTGAGATCCAGGAGAGCTAAATGAGACAATGGCTCATTTCTCCTGTTTCTCAACCTCGTCTCCAGAGAGAAAAGGTGCACAAAAGAAAAGTTGTTGGGGGCTTGGAGCTCGTGCCTCCTTCCCCGGCCCGAGCTACCACTCAGGAGGCACGGGTGTGGGCATGGGCAAGAGAGAGGTGGGTATGTGAGAATAATGAATGAGAGTGTAAAAGAGGAAATGTGGGAGGGAGGAACTTGGGCTGAAGAGAGGAGATGTGGGTAAGTGGTTGGAGGAAAAGCGGGGGGGGATGGAGGAAGGAGTGGCATGCTCGTGAGTGTCTATATAGGGATGGTCATGAGGGGCTGAAGGAAGGAAGGGCGGGAGTGTGATAGGTCAGAGGGATGGGCGGGGCTGGACATGTAAGGGGGGACTGTAGGGGGTATTGGGGGTATAGGGAGGTGGGGGCGTATGTGTGGGGGGGGTGGGGAGGGGTTGGTGCAGTTATGTGGGGGAGTGCATGTGTGTGTTAGGAGGGTATGAGGAGGTGGGGGTAGGTGGGACGGGTAGAGGGAGGAGAGTGTTGGGGGTGGAGAGAGGAGTGAGTGTGGGTATGTAAGGTCGGAGAGCGGAGTGGGTGGGTGTATGTGTGTGGGGGGGGGGTACACGGAGGTGTTGGGTAGGGCTGGGCGGTGGGGCGGAGGTTCGTATCTCGGTATTCGTGCCGGGCATCTTGGTGTCGGTGTGGTGCGGTGTGGCTGCGGGTTGGTTGGGGGCCGGGCGCTTTGGTGGGGGGTGCGGTTTTGTTTGTGGCTTCCGGGGCTTTTTGTGGCGGGGCGGGCGCGGGGGGATCTGTATCCTGTATGTGGTTGCTCTTGCGGTATTGATGTCTTGGGTGCCCGTGTCTCGATGTGGGGGCGGTGACGGTATCTCTTTCAGCCCTAGTGTTGGGGTAGGTGTGTGGGGAGTGTGTGTGCGAGCGTGGTGGCGGGGTAGGGGGTGGTAGAGGTGGTGGCGCCCGGTGTCAGGTGTATGGGGCAGGGACTTTGGGGTGGGGGCTGGCCTGCCCTGGGGGGCGTCGTCTGGGGGGTCCGGTCCTCCTGGGTTTCGGTTGGGCCGCCCGGGTCCGGGGGGGGGTGGCTGCTCCTGGGCGCTTGGGCCCTGGGCCCGGCGCTGTCCCCGCCCGGGGGACGCCCGGCGCCCGGTGGGGGTCGGCAGCTGCTGGTCTTGGTCCGCTGGGGCCTGGGCCTCCAGACTGCAGGGGGCTCCGGCTGGGGCCACCTTTGCCCCCTTCGGGGGATGCATGTCCGCTCTTTGGGGGCAGCTGGGATCTGGGCCTCTGGGTGGCTGCTGGGGGCCTGGGTCGTGAGCCTTGCGGGCTTCCTCCTCCTTGCGGAGACGAGGCTGCATCTGCATGACTGTATCACCACGGAGCACCCTTTATTATGCATGTTGACACTGTGACACTACTTCCCATTGCGATGACTAGGTTGTACCTCTTCTCTACTTCCCATTGCGCTGACTATTGCCCCTGGTTGTACCTCTCTCTGCGTAGTTCTGCGTGTGTTTGTGTGTGTGTTTGTATGATCTGAGGATATTTAAGCCACCTGCAGGTCCTCCTGTAGGGGATTGCTTGTTTTTGTTTTCCAACAGAGACCTTGGTTGTTTAAGGATCGCGGTACAGATGTACCAGTGAACTGTGTAAGTGGATTCATGTTTTCTCTCTCTCTCTCTTCCTCTTCCTTACTCCTCTCTCTCTGTTTCACTTTCTATCATTACCTCTGTTAACTTTCATTTCTCCCTTGTCAGGCCCAGCAGTATGAAATGGAATGGTGTAATAGACAAATGTTTAAATAAAGAAATAAAATGAATAAACATGATATCAAGTGGAGCCTTATATTCATAAAGCTCCACTTGATAAAGCAAAACTGTTCAACAGAATAAAGCAATCAGATTTCCATTCTGCTTGCTTCGATGCTGGACAGGACAAGTAAAAAAGGAAAAAAAAAAAAAAAAAAAAATAATATGAGTTTTTATTTACAGTGATGGTAACAGTGTTAAAATAAAATGGCGTTACTAACGGCACAACTTTTTTTTCAGTAACGGGGGTAATCTAATCATTATTTTGTCCATTGTGACAACGGCATTACCTCTTTCAACTTTCATTTCCCTCTTTGTTAAGCACAGCAATACGGTGTAAAATGCAGTTATAAACAAATACTTAAAGCTTAACCCTTGCCGATGTTGCATTCTTACACTATTTTTCTAACAGGGTAAAATGCTATGAATGAGGTAATGGAACTCTGAAATACAAGACAGACCCACCATTAATCAAAATAAAATATTATTTCAATCTCTAAATATTTAATGAAAACTCCAACCAATCCTTGAAGTGGGGTGCACCTCTAGGATTGTCCAACGGACCTGCCTGTCAGACCTTTGCTTCTGCATTGGGAGGCAGAGGGAAGAAGGGGGTGGGTCTTAGAAGTGAGGCGGGACTGTTTATATTCAAGTTATCTTGCTGTGCTTTCTGAAATGCAAGATTGGTAAAGGTTGCTTTAAGGTGCCAGTGGTATGAAATTCCCGGCATACTTTTGGTCCCTTTTTAGTCAGACTCTAAGTACTTTAATACTGTATGAAAGGATTGTTTGCGTAACTCAGCCTTGTCGTAGAATAGCAGGCGCTACTAGTTAGCACTACTGTTAGCACTGGCGTACAATGACTGAGGTTCGGTGGGCGGGACCAGAAGGCACGCTTGTTACCATGTGCTTCTGTTGTCAGTGAGTCTCCAACGGCCGCATCTGCTGAAACATGTGCTCTCACGGAGAGGAGGCAGAGTGATACAGAGATACCTGGAGACACTCGCCCATACACTCAGCAGTAACCTGCAGACACGCGCCTCTCCACACACTCATGTTTGAGTAAAAAAGAATTGCTGTGTTCTGTTGAACACAGATGCACGTCAGGCTTAAAGAAGTTCGTATTGAGCCTATACAGGACATACAGCGGTGAAGGTGTTACCAACCTGACACAGATGCAGATACAGCACTAGTATGAATCCGGTTTAAGAAGAAAACAGCATCATATTCTGAGTTTCCCTGAATTGTGTCTTTCACTCATGACCCAAATTCAGTTAATAGTTAATACTAAAGATATATTACACTAGTACACAGTTTTGATGCCAACTGGATGCCATGCTGTCAGTTTGTTGTCATAGGTCTCGGTGGGAGGGACTTGGAGAGTGTAGTTTGTGGGAGGGAGGTAATTGGCTGGAAGTCAATGGTGTAGTATGCTTCACTAGGAGTAAATATGCTGAACTACCAATCAGCCCATTTGTGAATGCTAATTTCGCTATGTAGGCAGACACACCAAGGGAAAAAGAAAACCATAATCTAATTTCTTCCCTTGGGGGACATAGGCAGGCTGGGGAAACTAAAAATATGATCAAAAACCTCAAAAAACACTAATTTTATGCTAGGGGCACTTTAAAGAAATAAAATGAGAAAAAAAAAGAAAAAAAAAGAAAAGAAGAAAGAAAAAAAGAGAAAGAAGAAAGGAAAAAAGAAAAAGAAGAAAAAAAAAGAAGAGAGAAAAAAAAGAAGAAAAAAAAAAAGAAAAAGAAAAAAAAAGAAAAAAAAGAAAAAAAGAAAAAAAGAAAAAAAGAAAAAAAAAAAAAAAGAAAAAAAAAGAAAAGTTGCACAAAATCTAAACCTAGTCTCACTTCCAGATCCAAAGGAGATCTCCTTCATTTCTCAATCAATTCTTGAGATGTCTGCATTAAGTCTGAAATAAGACGATTTCTCATAGTGAATTTTAGGAGAAACAAGAAACATTCATGAGAAAGATTTGAAACCTGAATGAGGCTGGGATGAGATCTCCTTTTTGTCTCCTAATATGCAAAAGAAAAAGCTTTGAGAAGTAAGATTTTCCTCTGGGAGTGTTTCCCTGCTCCAACACAATGACTCAAATGAATGAGTCATTGTACAGAACTTCATAGACTCCATTTCATCTGAGTCAGGTGTGGTGGAGCAGGGACACACAGACCATCTACAGGACTGCAGCCCTCCAGCAGAGGCGTCAGACATCCTACAGCATGTTACAGTAAAGCAATCTGAACTTTTTTAATGTTTTTGTCCACAGCCTACATTAAAGGTGTAGTCCGAAATTTACCTCCGAAAATAAATGTTAGACTTGTGCAAGTGAAATCCGTCTTAAACCGCACCTTTGGGCCTTTACTCGCGTGCAGTGGTGAGTTTGAATGCAACTCCCTCTCCCCCTGCCTGTAATTCAGTCTTTAGCTTTGTTATGGTCGGGACGTTTCTGGGTGGAGATTTCTGTTTGTATCGCCATCCAATGACAGAGCTAAGAGCATGACGCTGTGTGGGAATAAGCTCATGATTGGAGCAGACGCCAGTCACTCGACCTCTCGAAGAAAAGAAAGAAAAGAAAGAAAAAACGGTGGATGCACTGAAAAAAAGTAAGCACTTTAGATAGTGCACGTTGGAAAACCAGGGTTAATATTGGTTTGGCTTTTACCTGCTTCTGGGCTCTGAAGGAGAGGTGTGAGTGCAGCAGGGCTGACTCACTAGCTTTGGACCTCAAAGTTCTTTGCACTCAACACGTGAATGCAGCAAGCAAAAGTCTTGAAACCGAAGTCGTCTTTTTGCCTTTTAATAACAAAAACAAAAAAGTAGCATACAAAAATTAAACTTGTCTCTAAACTTTTCTGAAAAGCCAACCAAATGCAGTGCAGGTCAAGACTGTTGCTCCAAGGTCCGGTGGCTTCTGATCTAATTGTCTGGAAATTTTACCCATGTCAGTTCAGCATCCAATCAGAAATAGGCAACATATACCGTATCATTAGTCAGTGTACAAATAATTAACTCTACTGCAACACAACTTATTGGCATAATAAAAGTATAATAACCACTTTACCAATACTAATAACAAATTGCACCATAATAGAAAAATGGCTACAACAAGAGGCTTGAAACTGAATAAGCTGAAGAACGAGGCGGCCATTAGTCTGAGAGGGAGGGGTGCTCAGTTTGAATGCTGCTGTTTGCAAACAGAAACGGTGGGGAGACTTCGGCCTTTAAAAGACATTAACATCTGACAGTAAGCCAAGGTGTACCAGCAAGCAGCAGCGCTGCTGGTCATTGGTCAGAATATGAACAATACCTGCTTTCACAACAGTCTTCAGAAATCTCTTAGCATGCAGTCCATCAGTTTACTCAACGATCAAACCGTAAACAACTTGCAGATTTATAACCTTATTACTTCAGTAGACATCGTGGCTCTAACTCTGAGCATAGACTGATTATAATGTGGGTTAAATAAAGACCAACACAGTCGAAGCAGCGCATGCGCGTGCACGACATTAGCGTCACTTCCACTTGTCGCCAGAGGGGGCGAACTTCTGGAAAAAAGCTGGATCTTGCGCTGTACTTCTTTAAGACTGACCTCATCAGTTCATTTAGGTGCAATGAAAGCACCAGCCACTGATTTCAGTCATCACAAAATGCTTTCGGTACAGAAACGGTCTAATCTTTATGCATCCAACAGGCCAGGTTCTCCTACCTGCACATGAAGTACCTGTTCTTCTCCTGGCTGGTGGTGTTCGTAGGAAGCTGGATCGTGTACGTAGAGTACTGGTCCTACTCAGAGCTGTGCCGAGGACACGACTGCAAAAATTTAATTGTGAGTTGTGGCTTCTGACCTTCATACTGGTGCTGTTGTCGTGTTTCTGATTATTTATTTCTGTTCCAGTGTGAGAAATACAGAAGAGGCGTGATAGACGGCTCAGCCTGCAGCAGCCTCTGTGATAAAGACACACTTTATCTGGGAAAGTGTTTCACTGCCAAACCAAACAGCCAGGTAATGATCTTCTCAGCCTGCTTCGCATCCATCCAGCTGCTCCTCACCCTCATTTTATTCCCGCTAGGTTTACTCAGGGAGCTGGGGAGACTTGGAGGGAGTCATTAAGTGCCAGCTGGAGGAGGCTCCACACTACGACCTGGGAGGAGAGACGGAGGTCAGGAAGGAGGCTGCAGCCTTCAACAAGCCCACCAAGGGAACCTCTGTGGAGAAGTTCAGAGACATGATCATCAACCACCTGAAGGTCTGGAAGATTTTGTTCAGCCCTGATGAATCCAGATCCAAGTCTGAAAACTTGTTTCTTCACAGGCTAAAGTGGGGGATCAGGCCAACCTGCCAGACCTGGCAACCCAGGTGTTGGCTACTGCAGACGCCAACAAGGACAGCCACATCTCTCTGCCCGAGGCCCGGTCCACGTGGGCTCTGCTGCAGCTCAACGAATTCCTGCTGGCCCTGGTCCTGCAGGACAGGGGGCACACCCCCCGCTTGCTGGGCTTCTGTGGAGACCTGTACGTGGTGGAGAAGGTGCCCTACTCCCCCCTGTACGGCATCAGTTTGCCGTGGATCCTGGAAATGTGGATTCCTGCCGGGCTGCGCCGCCGTATGGACCAGTGGTTCACCCCCTCATGGCCACACAAGGCAAAGATCTCCATCGGCCTGCTGGAACTGGTGGAAGACGTTTTCCACGGCGCCTTTGGGAGCTTCCTCATGTGTGACGTGAGCGCCTCCACCTTCGGCTACAACGACCGCCACGACTTCAAGGTGATGGATGCGCAGTTCATCGTTCCTGAAGCCGCATTCCAGGAGGGAATCCGGCAGAAACGCTGCAACGTGGACGAAGACTGTCTGTATGGAGCAGACTGCCTGACTTCCTGTGATCTCACCAAACATCGCTGCACACCCGAGGTCACGAGACCAAATCTAGCCAAAGCCTGCCAAACCCTGAAGGACTACATCCTGAGGGGAGCACCGTCGGATGTGAGCGAGGAGCTGGAGAAGCAGCTGTATGCCTGCATCGCCCTCCAAGGCTCCGCAGATCAGATGGAGATGGAGCACTCGCTCGTCCTGAACAATCTGAAAACCCTGCTGTGGAAGAAAATCTCTCACACCAAGGATTCCCGATAAAGTCGGTCTGCACACCATCCTCTCTACAGTACATTCCTCACCTTTATATGAAGATCTGTTTTATCCAGGAAGTTCTGCAGAACAGCCAGATCAAACTACTGCTGAACGTTTCCCATACAAACTGGAAATGTGTAATTTTCTCAAAATAAGATTTAATAAAATTTAATTAAAGAACCCGCTCCTGTTTTAATTTGCCTCATTTCACCATAAAACAACTAAACTAGCAGGGTATTTAGAGAAAAACTGAAGAATAAATCCCTTTTAGAATATTTCCCATGAGGACTTCCTGGGTGAGCGGCCAAGTCAGAAAACAAGACTAAAGCCCTGTTTCCACCCGCGGGTCTGGGTCAGGTCGGGCAAGGCCGGATCGGATGGGTTTTGGTACGGATGTGTTCATTTCACGTTGTGTCCCCACACACCCTAAACTGTACCCTTACTCTGGAGGCAGAGTATTAACCGGATAGCGCTGCTACGTGATCGCGTGATATCATCGCCGTGCAACACCTTTTAACCAAAGCACCGCACCACACGTGACAGAAACAACAGAATCACCCCTGCTTTGTTTTTACGTCGGGTCACGTGGGAAGTGACAGAGTCAACAGATTGCTGTGTGTTAGCTCCACCTCTTAGATCAGTACCCCTACCAAAGGGTACCAAAAAAGTAGGCCGGGTCGGGTCAGATATAAGGGTACCCATCCCAGTTTTTATCTGAGGAGACACAAAAAACGTGGACCAATCTGGCCCGACCCGACCCAGACCCGCTGGTGGAAACGGGGCTTAAGGTCCCTATCACATCAGGGCTGTTTGGTCCACTTTAAACAGACCAGAGTTTGTTTCCTCAGATAGTCCGCTTTGTTGGGGCAGGTGTGAAAGCTCATCTGAACTCTGGTACGGACCAAACAAGCGGACTCTGGTCCGCCTGAAAACGTGGGTCTTGGTTCACTTGCAAACAGACGATCGGACTATCCAGCATAAACATCCAATGCACCTAATGGAAGTGACGTTTGTCGACCCCAATAAAGCAGAAGAAGAAGAAGTGGGAGGAAGTGAGGTAGATTGTCATTTGGGTCGGAGGGAAAACAAAGCAAACAGTGCGTTTTTAAAGAAGCTGAAGACTAAAGAACAACGATAAACAACTGGAAAATATCTAGACAGAGATGGAGCGGCCTAATAATAGGCTAATAAGCAGAAAGATTTCCACTTTAATCACGGAGTCCGGTTTTCTTCTTCTTCCTGCTTTTTCATCATCATCAGTGGTTGCATTGGGGAGCATTGCCCCCTGGCAGGCAGTTGTTTAACTATGGTGGTTTAACCAGCCGGTTTGGTCCGCTTCAGTTACTGCACTATAAACACAAACTGAAGAGAAGAAAGAGCCTAAATTTTCAGAAATCCCCGCCCAATCGGATTGCGGTCCCGGACTATCCTGGTGTGAGTGCACCCTAAGGGTGTGTTCACACTGTGGCTGTAGGGTCCGCTTGAAACGGACCGTGGTCCACTTCCACGGAAAGTCCGCTTCGTTTAGTGCAGTGTGAACACAGCCGCAACTGGTGTTCACCAAAGAAGTGGACTCTGGTCCGCCTGAAATCCAGGAGTCTTGGTTCACTTGCAAACGGATTATTGGACTATCCTGGGCCGACCACAATAAAGCATTAAGAAGTGGAGGAAGAAGGAAGTGGGGTTGATTATTGTTTGGGTCGGAGGAAAAACAAAGCAAACAGGGCATGTTTGCTTTGTTTGCTTGAAACAACTTGAAAATGGGTGGACAGAGATGGAGTAGCCTAATAATAAGAAGCAGAAAGATTTCCACTTTAACCACGGAGTCTTGTTTTCTTCTTCTTCCTGCTTCTTCATTATTGATCAGTGGTTGTATGGGGGAGTGTCACCCCCTAGCAATCAGTTGTTTTAACTTAATTGTTTAACCAGGCGGTTTGGTCCGCTTCTGTCACTTCAACACAAACTGAAGCAAATAAAGGTGTGAAATTTTTCAGAAATCCCCACCCAATCAGACCGAGTCCCTGGACTATCCTGGTGTGAATTCACCCCAATTGATATGTAAAGACACGAAAAGTGACAAAAAAAATGTCCAAATCTCAAAAAGGTAGGGCACTGGAGGCAAATTTGCGAAACGTAGGATGGTAGAGGAAAGAGGCACCTTTTTTCGCATCTGACTGGCTAGAAGGCCTCTCCCTGATTGGCTATTTGATTTTGCCCTGAAAAGCCTCAAATCTGGCCAATCAAAGGTGAAAAAGGTGCTACCTTTCCCTACCATCCTACGTATCACAAAGACGAAGTAAAGTCTAGCTGCAGCTGGAGCCACCAAAAACCACACCGTGACACGCCCACCACACCAATGAGATCACTGTAAGATCTAACCCTAGCTTCATACCTCCGGATACGGACTAAATCGGCTCGTCCGTACCAAATGTTGTCTTCGCTACTGGCCTACATGCCTCCGTCCGGTTTCAGCGTTATAAATGTTGCTCTGTACACCCTCTGCAAAGCAGTGTTGCTTTCAAATTTACGCCATGGACAAACATGGCATCGGTGGAGGACGTAGTTTTGCTGCGTCTAAGACAGAGAAGGCAGAAAAAAAATTAGTGTACGCAGCGGTGGCATGTCCGACTACTTAAAAGTGGTCAAAGTAATTTAAACTTTGACATTTTCAAATGCCCGCTTCCTAATCTTCTTTGGTGGGCTGCACGGTGGCATGGTGGTTAGCACCGCAGCCTCGCGGTAAGAAGGTCGCTGGTTCGATTCCCGGCTGGGGAGGGGGTTCGAACAATTCCAACTGTGGCCTTCCTGTGTGGAGTTTGCATGTTCTCCCCGTGTATGCGTGGGTTCTCTCCGGGTACTCCGGCTTCCTCCCACCGTCCAAAGACATGCATGTTAGGTTAATTGATCACTCTAAATTGCCCCTAGGAATGAATGTGAGTGTGAATGGTTGTCTGTCTCTCTGTGTTGGCCCTGCGACAGACTGGCGACCTGTCCAGGGTGTACCCCGCCTCTCGCCTGATAATAGCTGGGATGGGCTCCAGCAACCCCCGCGACCCTGAACTGGATAAGCGGTACAGAAAATGACTGACTGACTGATGATGACTGACTAATCTTCTTTGATTTTCATGAATGGGTAAAATATAAACTCTGACTATACTGCCGTGATGATTTCCAGTGGTATTTCTCCGTTTTGTCCGGAGCACTCCGGATTCGTAAGCTCTCACGCAACGGACATACTGACGGACGAAACGACCTCCGGATCCGGATGAAAGCGTCCGTATCCGTATTTATATGGGGCTTAATCCTGGGTCTGTCTCAATCCGCGCACTTGAGCAATTCAAACACTCTTTTTGAGTGTGTAGTGCGTTCATGCTGTCATTTAAGCGACAATTCAGTGCACTGAAAGTAGCAGGATGTTCCCCTAATAACGGCCAAAAATGAAGTGCAAAACAAAGCACACACAACTCGCACTAAACAGACGCCATCTTGCTGACGTAGAGGAAAAAGGGGGACTTTCGAACTGCTTTCAAAGCTGAATAATGGCGGCGAACAAAGTGGTGGCGACCCCTGCTGCATCGGAGGTGGTATTGTACTGATTTAAGTAACGTTTATGAAATGATTTAGACATAATTACAAATGTGTATTGAGGCAAGCTACCAAGCTGATCTGATCATCTGTTTGAGGCCGTAGTTGTACCGGCTCAGTAGAGTTAGCACACGTTAGCGGGCAATGCTAGTCCATCACTTCCTGTAAGTGCAGTGCTCTGTTTGGGTCAGCATTTAGTGACAATAGTGTGCACTACAGACGGAGTATACAGTGCGCACTACGCACTGAATTGCGGTTTGATACAGGCTCTCTATCTCTTCCTCTACCTCTAACCACGACCCACCCACTACACAACACACCTACTTCGCGACGCGACTCTGGTCTGCAAGCTGCAGCTGGATATTATTGCAAAGACGTGGCCCGGACAGACCATTAACAGCACCGAGTATGTGAAGAAATGAACAAAGACGGTACGACTAGCTTAGCTAGCCAGGCCACCCACTCAGATTCAGAGGTATGACCCAAATCAGCGAAGGTTGCTAATGAGACAGCTAATGTTAGACTACAAACCATCCTCCAAGAGGTAAGAACATTACGATGTGATAATAACTAAGTACTCAAGGAGGAGATGAATAATATAAATGGAAGAGTGACCGGTGCATAAAATTGTATCACGGAAGTCGAGGACAGAACCCAATGGGTGGAGGAGGTGACCATCGAGGTGAATAAGCCACAGGAGAGACTCAAAGCAAAAATCGCTCAGCTGGAGGGAAGATCGAGGTGAGACCACCTTCACTTTCATAAAATAGCAGAAGAATCTGAAGAGGGTGTTTCAGTCGCAGCTTTAATTGAAAGTTTGCTCAAAGAAAAACTCAACATTCCACAGACATTGAACCCGAGCAAGAGAGAGTGCACGTTCACTGGGCTCCAAACTGCCAGCTGATGCAGCACCAGGATCCACAGTGGTCAAGTTTTCATCATTCAGAGAGCCAAAGAAGAAGTTCTAAAACCAGCATGGCAAATGAAAGGGTTTGCATAAGAAAGAGTGATAGTCGACCATGATTATGCTCCTGATGCTTTGAAACAACGCCATGAGTATTCCAACATAAAAGAAAATGTTGAGAGAAAAGGAGATTAATTTGCAGACCTCCTACCCTTCAAAAAATAAGTGTATTTTACAGCTGTGAAACTTGTCTCTATGATACTGCAGCTGAAGCGACAGATTTGCCGTCACTGTTATTAAACCCCTGAAAATGTGGGTTGACAAGCTCGGAGGGGCTATGTTGGGCGAGCGACAAAAGACCCCCGGACCAAGGAAGTAGTGCAGGATATAAGGGAAAACTGGAGCCCTTCAGAAGAAAATAGGAGATGAACATTTCTCATATCAGGTGAAGGGAGAGGAAGGAGTTTATTATTTTTTGTTTTCTTTGTGCCAGATATGATTCTATCCATGGTATGTAGGGACAAATTAAAGTATGACAGTTTATTCAATAAAATCTGGTAAGCGACGGAGTCGAAAGATTTCTTTAAACAGAGGAATACTGCTCCAATTACACCACCTCTATCAATTACAAATTGTATTCATTCTAAGAAACAGCATATTGCCGTTTTGGCTGAATGATGTTTTCCATTGCAAACTGCATTGGATGAAAAACTAATTAACTGTAGTTAAGATATTCAGTAAACTGTTTTGCCTTTTTCAGTTATCTTGGACACTATTGGGAGGATGCTATTGGTCTATAATTAATGAGATTTGCAGGGTCTCCAGATTTGATTTGATCACTAAAAAGTTTAATTGATTTGGGAAAATACAGTTCTTTCACGATCCAAGATTAACTTTATTGTCCCTCAAAGAGAGAAATTTGTATTGGGTCATTCGCCCATGCTGTAGCCAAAATCAATGCACATATGCTCGGTACACAAACAATAAAAACATAAAAACAAATAGAAAAACAGTGCCAGAAAGGGCAAATGTGGTACTGCCATTGTGTGTATAGATATAAGTACATGCATGTCCCGTCTAAACCATCAATAAATAACCCATAAAAGTAGTAACAGAATTTAATTTTGTAAAAAAAAAAAAAAAAAAAGACAATTTAGTAAAGTGCTAAGCTGTTGGTTCCAGTTATACTGTATCTATACTGAATGCATCTTTGGCTTTAGAATTGTTAAAACCACAGATAATCCATTTCCAGCTAAGATACAGTACACAGGTCAAAAACCGGGATTTAATTATTTATTGATACTAAATGTGCAGGTGGTGACTCTGGACTTTTGTGAAGTTCTTAACAGAATCTACCAAATAGATGTGGACTGCTGCAATCTTGTTTTGGTCATTGACCACCTCCTCTTCTCGTTGAATTTCACTGATGCCCATTTTCGTTTCTGCTTAGTTACCTTGTGTATTTCCAAAATTCTTCTGCATTAACTTTTCATTACTTTTTTTTTTTAGTAAACATTTTCTTGCATTTCTGATTTGGTCAGTCACCTTTTTTTTTTTTTTCCACTTTGTTTTTTATTAGGTACATTTTTAGGAACAGTGTAGGAACAACAAAAACATGATGAAAATAAGAGCATATAAAGAAAAATAAAAAATAAATGTAGGAGTCATTCAGGGCTCAATAAACTTAATCATATACAATCTGTACATATATATGCATACATATTTGCCTTCACATATATTTTACTTCTTGTCAAATGTCTCTACACACACACATAAGTTAAAAAGAGGATGTACATATGTAATAAGGGAAGGAAATCTTAACACCCCCCTCCATTAATCACAGTCCAGGTTCTGCAACCATTTTAACCAATATCTTTGAAATTTGCCTCCACAGAGCCTTAAAGAGAAAGTAATCCTTTCCATTTCCCAGATGTCTTTCACTATGGCTGACCACTCTCCCACTGTTGGTGGGTCCTTGTCCAGCCATCTTTTAGTTATTGCTTTTTTACTTGCCCCTAATAATATTTTAAGAAGGTATTTATCCTGCTTACTCATGTCTGGTATGCTCCCTAAAAATATTGTAGCAAAACAAAAATCAAGTTCAAAACCCATTACCGTTTTAATCTTTACCATTGTTTCTGCCCAGAAAAGTTTAATAACTGGGCAATTCCAGAATATGTGGTAGTGGTCAGCCATAGTATTGCCACATTGTCTCCAGCAGTTACCCATTTCAAGATTATTATTCTGAAGTGATCTAATTTTAGGGGAAATGAAGAAAAACATACTACACTTCCAGAAAGATTCCCTCCAAATCGGGGAGCTTGTGGTGCTGTTGTTTGCCTTGCAGATATTTAACCAATCTCCTTCCGAAAGTGTAATAGCTGCTTGTTTCTCCCATTTGGCCTTAACATAGTATGTGGAGTTCTTCCGGTGTAATTGTAAACAGGAGTATAGTTTAGAGATCAGTCCTTTGTGGACTTTTCCCTTGTAACTGTCAATAAATATGTCAACAAGAGACACATCATTTCCACACTCCCTTATAACCTTTATGTTTTGGCTAAAATGGTGTCTCACTTAGATACCTGTAAAAATCAGTTTTATGTAACCTGTAGGTTTCACTAAGTTGGAGGAAGCTGTCCATGTCTGATGTAGTTGCGATTTTACAGTATGCTGTAATACCTTTCCTTGTCCATTCTCTAAAACCCCCATCCAGCTGTCTTGGTGTAAATTCAGAGTCATATCCTACCCATCTTTATATTCACATTTCCTTTTCCAGGTCAAATCGCCTACCCTGTCTAGTCAATATGTTTAGAGGAACCTGAGAGTATACACTCAGCTTACACGTGTTCTTTCTGCAAGTTAATATCACCAAATAAGGCCTGTAGAGGAATTTCTAATTGACAGAGTTCCAAATCCTTCCAGATTGCTTCATAGCTGTTGTCACATAGTCTAACCAAATATTGAAGTTGTGCTGCACTATAGTAGTCCTCTAGACAAGGTAAAGAGAGTCCGCCTTGGTCTTTTGGTAACTGTAGTCTTGAATCTTACTCTGGGTTTTTTACTTTGCCAAATAAATTGTGAAATTCTTCTGTTCCAGTCATTAAACTGTTTTGAAGAAATTTCAATTGGCGAGGAATGAAAAAGAAACAATAAACGGGGTAAAATATTCATTTTCACAATTTCTATTCTGCCATACAGACCAATTTGCAAAGCTGCCCATCTTCCAAGATCCACCTTGATATTTTGTGTAATAGCCTCATAATTTAAGTTATAAAGTTCAGACAAATCCCCTGGGATGGTGGGTCAGTCACCTTATTTGTAAGTTAGATAAAACTCTATCTATGGGAAATTTGGCTTTTGATAGATTATTTAAGAGCGTTTTCATGTTTTCATTAATGACCAGATGCTATTTAAAAGGCAGATACTTCTTCTGTGATCTCACCTTGACTCTTTTCTGAGATGGAGAAGTATATGATATATCTGGCTTTATTCCAACCGAGTAGACGTTTCCCATACGTCGCTAGAAGTGGCTGAAAAGCATTTCCATTAAAAACCTGACAGGAGGCTGATATCAGATTGTTACATTTCAGCTTCACAGCAGATGAAAGGAGACTGAAATGTGCTGCAGGGTTGAGTCAGCATGACATCTGAAGCTTTGCATGTTTTCAGAGTGAAGTGAGATGAGTCAGATCAGCAGAGTGAGCATGTTTTTGGAACATCGACTGGCTCTTTCTAAACCATTTTACCTGGAGGATTCTGTATGTTAATGATGTGGAGCGTAATCTGAGGGATAGCTTCATAATCATATATAGTGAGTGATTGGAGTGCAGGCTGTTAAAACCGTCAGAACAGTAATGTGCTGGTGAGGGTCTCCTCTTTGCCTCAGCAATGGCTTCATAAAAAACGAGTGCCCCTGCATCATCACTCCTGACAGTGACGAACCAGTGCAGGTCTTGTCCTGCTCAGTGCAGGTCTTAACAGTTGTGGGTCCACTTGGTGCTGTTCTGGGTCCGCTCCTCACAGTTCTGAGTCCGCTCAGTTTGGGTCTTGCAGGCTTTAAGCTGAACCAAGTGGACTGGGGGCTGGAAGAATAACTTAGGCCCTGATTTACAAAAGGTTTGCACGTACTAAAATGAGCGCCATCTTCATTGCACACACAATAATCCTGCAGAGCTGATTTACAAACAGGGCACAAGAGGGTTTATGCCTGTTAACGGGCAAATTATGCGGGTTTTGCACCTGGCATTGTGCCAAAGAGCGCTCACTTCATGCATAATGTCAGACCAGCAGCGTCTCCTTATCCATGTCCTAATATACTGGCCTATTCTTACGATCCACTGAGAATTGTTCTGTTCTGATTGTTCTGATCCTGCTGAATTGTTTTGTTTTATTTTATAGTTATTATACTTCATTGCATGAGCTGAAAGTCACCTGAACCCTAGACTAGATTCCTCATCATTTCTTCTGATGGACTTTCCACAGCTCTCCTGCTTCACCATGTTGGAGTCCAGCTCCGGGAAGATCCATCCCTCCATCAGACCTGTTTTACTAAGTTTCAGCCAAAAACGGCACCCTAACAGCCCCCCCGTCCATCCAGACCGGCTGTGATGAGGCTTCAGCCAGCAGCTGAGGGATCCTCCGTTTCCTCAGACGACTTCAAGGAAACAGAGCTCACCACCCAAAAATAATTGGATGAATGTAACTTAATCATGCCACCTACATTCCATCGAAACAAATGATCCAAGTTCCATATAAGTTAAGTTATCTATCGTGATTAAGTTATCTGAACATCAAATTCATTTGTTGGTGCTACACCATGTGAACATGTACATTAAATTAATTAGTTTTTTATTGAATTAAAATATTTGCGCTCCCTCAGTCTAATGAAACTAATTTACATTTAAAATTTATTCATCGAACATTTAGATTAAAAAAAATTCAGCAACGCTGTCTTGACTACACTCAAAAAAATTGTTTGTTGAACACAGTTTGATCATGGCACATATTTCCACGTAACTTGATCATGGCGAATGAACACATTTGACAATTTTCCCTCAATTGCATTTCAGGATACAAATAGCGCATCGGTCACATCAGCTGTTTTCTGGCAACAATATTTACCATTTGTCCACCTGCATCACTGCTGTCAGAAGAATGTGACCCTTTCAGTAGTTTTTCATTTGTGGAGAAGAAAACCTGGTACTAGGTACCTATCATCATTATCATCAGCCAATGGCTTCCAAAGATCTTCACCTGCATAACACCTCTATTAAAACACCTGGAAAACTGCTCAGCTTCACTTTTAGTTTCATGTGTAATGCTGCCTTCATGTGGTATGGGAAAGATGATCCTTTCTACTTGTTAAATGGAAATTACCAGTGCGTTGTGTTCAAGTGATTTCTTGTCGTAATGAAGTTTAACAATGGAGGCTATCTTCGACTGACTAGTTAGCTAGCTGCTAGCTAGAATCTCCTCTGAGGAAGTAAACCAAATAATAACCATATTTTTACAAACAAAACCAAGTTTAAATGGTGATGTTATAAAAGTTCTGTGTGTCACAGAATTATCCCAACTACAAACTAACCACATAACAGCAGCAGAAAACTTTATACAGAATGTATTGCTTCCCATTCAGGATATTTTCATTGCTCTCCGCCGTAGAAAGTTTACTTCATCTCCGCAACTCGGGCATCATAAATTTTTTCCAGTTTCCCAGTGGAAATTACGACATGAGTGGGTGTTCAAGTGCAATTCTGATGTTGGACTTTGGTATTTACCATAAATACGATACCACATGAAGGCAGCATAAGACAGTTCCTCATCACACATTACTTTACTCATCCCTAGTAAACTTTATCAGAACTGGTTTCCTCTCAGGAAAATCTTCCTCTCCATGTAAAATACTGGAGTGTCAGGAACTGAGCAGGACGTCCGTCCATCCTCAGGCTCCTCCTTCACCTCCTCTGGTGGAGAACACATCATCACAGCTCCTGATTGGACCTCCATGTGGACTGAAGGAGCAGCTGCATCCAGCCGAGTCTCTTCTTTCAGTTTTAAAAGTTCGAGTCAAAATCTCATTTACATTAATCTGAAAGCTGAAGTTGTTTATATTTACTAAACATGTGATCACCTTCTAAAAGAATCTGCTGATCAAGTATTTCACAGAACAGAGAAGTTTCCACTTTAATCATTTTTATTGACTCCAACATCCCAGTTGTATTTATAGAGCCCTTTAAAATCAGCACATGGTGACTAAAGTGCTGCACAAGAAAAAAAAAAACAAAAAAACAAATAAGACTAAATAAATAATCATTGTTGAACATGTTCAGTCTGAACTCTGTGTCTCTTTGTTAATGTGATGATTTCTCTTTGTGTCTGTTGCTTCATACAGTCACAGCTTCATGTGTGCAGCTTATCTTCATTGTCTCTGCTGGGTTTAGGATGCTCATCTTCATCATCTCTGCTGGGTTTAGGATGCTCATCTTCATCGTCTCCACTGGGTTTAGGATGCTCGTCTTCATCGTCTCCGCTGGGTTGGATCTGTCCTTTAAGCTGTGTCTCATGTTACAGTCTGCACACTGCGGAGTGCGGATTCGTCGGCTGCATACGTACAGCGGCGCGTCAAGTACCGTCCCGTTTCAAAAACGTCTGAAGGAACCCTTCCAATCCACCCTCCAAACCTGCACTCCATTTAGCCTGAAACCAAGGATCCATGCAAAGTATCCTTCGTGGCCTCGCCTGTCCCAGAATTCATTGCGCACAAGAAGTGAGGGAATAAGCAGCAGAGCTACGAATGTAATATTTGGATAAATCTGTGGATTTTTAAGCGTTATATGAAGTGTTTACCCATTAGAAACAACAGTCTCTGTAGAAAATTTAAAAATATGGGGACAAGCTTAAAAAAAAAGAGGGTTTTTGTCTCAAAAATGTGTTTGTTTAACATCATTTAGGTGTTAGCGAGCGGTTAACCGGGTGTAACGTTCCGGTAACGACAGATACATTAAAGGACTAAAATGCCCGGCTATGTATAGTTTGTACGACGTATCTGAAGGAATAAGTGAAAAGAAAGCTGTCACTAGACAGCTGTGGAGTCTGCAGTTGCTAAGCAACGATATGAAATTCTCGTTGGCTAGGATGTCCCATTTCAGCAGCCGACCGTCTCAGAAGGCTGCTTCGGAGCGCACGGACTTTGTAGCCTACGTAGTCTGTGCACTTCGCAGTGTGCAGGCTGCAACATGAGACACAGGTTTGAGTCCTGCTGCAGGTTCGGTGCAGGAGCGTCTTCAGGGGACGGCGCTCCTGCTGAAGCTTCCTGGGATGTGATGATGTCACCATCAGCAGATCAGAGGAAACTGCAAATGGAATAAAAGATGTAAATTCACACAGTTTATAAAAACAGGAGTTTACAAAGTTTTCCCCAACATGTTGAGTTTAACTTCAGTCCAACTTTATTTCAGTTTGATGTCTTCTGTTATTTAAACTTTAAGGTTTTATCTGACCTGGAAACCTGAAACGACCTGAAATTAAAACCAGTCAAGAATATTTTCTGTAACGTCAGAAAGTCATTTACAGTTGTCCTCAAAATTATTCAATTAAAAGAAAAGACTAAATTCACAACAGTAATTCAAATAACAAGAAACTAAAGAAACTAATAAATAAACATTTACAAAATTATAATTTAGCGAAATTAATACTGCTTTTTAGTTGAGGTTGGAAATAATATTAAGAAAAAAACAAATAAACAAAACTGTCCAAGACACATTAGAGCATCTTTCCCATGATAAATGAACCAACATACCTGTCAACAGGTGCAGACGTCTGATTGGACGTTACAGAAAACACCTGATTGCAGTGATTGCCTCAAAGTGTTGCTCAACAACATTTTAGCTTTGGAGCCCCATCATAATTGTTTACTTCTTTTATTTTTTGTGTTTGTTTTTAATATTTTTTTAAACTACAATTTAAAAAAAAAATCAATGTCATGATTTTAATCGATTTTTTATTACTTTTGTTAATTACATCTTATTTCACTGACAGATTTTTTTTTTCCTTTTTTAATTGGAGGGTACGAATCATTTTGACTGTATATACGATATATAATGTAATATAATGTCTTACTTCCTGTTCTTCCTTCGTCTCTCTCGTCCCGTCTTCAGCAGCTCTCATCCAGCTGGAGATCGTCATCGCCATGGAAACGGCGGATGTCAGGCAGGAACGTTGGGTCTCAGTCGGGATCATCAGTGCCGAAGTTCCAGCCAGCAGACGACTTTCTGTCCTCGAAGCAGATGATCCCGGTTCACTTTTGTCATGTAGACGGACGCAGACGAGACGGGTGGAACCAGGACTCACATCTGGCTGTGGAACCGTCCTCCGGGCCACCATCTCAAGTCTGGAGGACGTCCACTCAGAACCAGGACCTGAAATCCAAACCAGTCATGAACATTTTCTATGACATCACATAAAGTCTTTGATAACCAGGATATGATGTCATCTTCTGCTCATCGTGGTCTTACTTCCTGTCCTTGCTTAGACTCTCTTGTCCCATCATCAGCAGCTCTCATCTGGTTGAAAGTTGTCATCGCCATGGAAACCTTGGATGCCAGGACTCACATCCGTGGAATAACATCTGGTCCTCTGGATCGGGTCTGGTGCAGCATCTGGGTCTTCCTACGAAACTCACAACACATCGTTAAATTCTGCCTGACGTCACATCGCTTCTCAGGCCCCGACACTCCTGCCTGACTTAAATATGACATCATCATCATAAACATCTGGTGGGTAAATGAAGAGAAGCCCCGGTGCGAGCCGCTACCTGAGGCATGAACTCTCCTGCCAGACTCAGAGGGTTCAACATGTCAAAGTTACAGAAATACAAATAAATGAAGAATCTGTTTCCAGATGGGAACGCCGGCATCTGGAAAGCAGCGTTCAGCGACCTCCTGTTGCTGAGTTGAGGTGTGCGTGACCTCTGCAGCCGTCAGGAGCTGACACGCTCAGTCAGAGTCGCTGTCGTCCCACCTCGCTCTCCTGACCGACAGGTCCACGCAGAGGCCGGAGGATGAGGGAGTCGGCTCTGGAGAAGACTGCTCCTCTCCAGGGCGTTCCTCCAAACTCCCCCTCCGCCTCTTCACAGGGGGCCGATCCCCGTCGCTCCCCTCCCGGCTCCTCTTCCCGGAGGCGCTCGGGCTGGAAGCGGAGGAATCCGAGTCCTCTGCAAAGCTCTGCTGCAGATCCCAAAGGCCGAACGGAGAGAGAGCGCGTGGGTAGACCGCAAACTCCGGCTGAGGGACGTCTCCCGCTGAGGGTGTGATGGGAGGAGGAGGAACCCAGATTTGAGGAACGAAGTCCTGGTCGTCGCCTTCCTCAGAGACCATGCTCTCATACCCCGACTCCGAGATGAGGGAGTCCCAGACCAGGTCACCCTCCCAGTCTGAAGCCTCCTCCGCCTCCTCCTCTACCTCAGATGCATCACTATCTGAGGGTAAAGGAATGAAGTCAGGGGCAGGAAAGTCTCTGTTCCCTAAGTCAGGACGAGGACCAGGACCAGCAAATGCCTCTCTCTCCTCCACCTCCTCCTCCTCCACATCAGACTCCTCAGCAAAGGGAGCGGGGACGTCCCCACCCGCAGGAACCACCGCCCACCGAGCAACCTGAGGAAGAGGAACCGCGTTACCTTCATCTCCCTCGATGTGCAGCGCAGGAGCTCCGCGTCCCAACATGTCTGCAAGGAACCAAGTTTAAACACGTAATTTCCCGCACATTAAAGCTTTTAATGTTGCAATGTTTTTAAACTGTAAAGCGCTTTTAAAAGTGCTTCATACATAAAGACTGATTGGTTGATTGAAAGTCGAATAGTTTCACTAAAACTAAAAATGCAAATATTAGCTTGTCAAAACACTGAAATGAGAGCAGCTCTGCAAGTTCAGCTGAAAAATCACAAACATCACTTGAAATTAATTAAATAAAGCTCTTTCACATCAGACACAGCCAAGTTAATGATAATTATTATGATCTAAAATACTTCATCCTAGACGGACTTCCTAAAATCACAGTTATCTATAACTATAAATGCAATTACAAGCTATATTCACCTGAAACTAGGGCTGAGCAATATATCGATATGACAAATATATCTATATATTTTTAAGTGAGATACAGAATTGGACCATATCACACATATCGAGATATGGAGTTCAATGTTTGTTTTTTTGTCTTTGTATATAAATGCCAACCTTACTAGGGTTTGTTACATTTAATTCTGTGTAATGTTCCTTATTTGCATCTGCGAGTATTATTACATACAGTATTATACAGTATTTCTGTTTACATTTTATCATTTTTTGAACAGCTGAGCATTATTTCATCCAGTCAGTTTAAATTAAACTACTTGTAATGTTTGCCTCTAACTGTAACAAAATATTTGCTCTCACTTTGCGATAAAAATATCGGGATATATATCGTATATCGATATTCAGCCTAAATATATCGAAATATGACTTTTGGTCCATATTGCCCAGCCCTACCTGAAAATGTAGAATTTCTCTAATGCAGACCAACCACATCCACCAGTTCATCAGAAAGAATAAACACAATGTCATGTACTAGTATACAGTAATACTGCAGTTTTACTGCATGATCCACAGTTAAATCATTCTTTTACTGTGAAAGGATAATCCATTTAGGGGGGCGGCTCATTTCATGTTTAAACTTTCACCACCAATACTTCAAAACAGTCCTGAAGCCATCCAATGATATTTCTCTCAGAGATAAAGTATTTTTCATTACCTTTTAATATTTTTTTAATCATAAGCAGAGCAAAAACAGCCTGAGTTATGGCATCACAGACGGGACATTTGCAAATCAAAGCGCATGCAGGATACAGCGGTGAGAGACAGCGTGACCTTGGTGCTGACGCGGAGACCGCACAGCAGGGGTGTCCAGAACCAGTCCTCCACCAGTCCTCCAGACCAGAGCTCCCCTGCAACTTTTAGATGCATCCCTTCTCCAACGCACCTGAATTCCCTCATTCACACCTCATTCAGCTCTGCAGAGGCCTGATGAGCGCCGACCATCTGATCCAGGTGTGTTAAAGCTGCAGGAGCGCTCTGGAGGACTGGACTGAACTATGGTTCCAAACTTCATGTAATCAAGACTTCTTAAATTGTTTCTACACTCAAAAAAGTCAACTAAGGCACATGTTTGGTGAATTAAATAGAAATTTGTTCATTTAGCATACAAATTGTCTTCATCTTGTCAATTTGTCTCTTGCTGGTTTACCGTAAAACAAAGAAAAGTTGGAAGAACAAGATTTGCATTCTTCAGTCCAATGAAGGTTACACTTCAAATCAACAACTCAGTGTAATTGGTCCTGTAGTGGGTTTGTTTGAATACTTCCCATCATGCCTTGTGGCTCCCCCGTTCCACTCTGCACCCTAAGTTAAATGTCTATGTGATCTCTTAAGGTTTTCTCCTGGTATGTGCTACTATACAAATGTAAACCTGCTAAAAAGGTCACAAATCAAGTCACGTGGAAATATGTTTCATGGTTGAATTGTGTTCAACAAACAATTTTTTTAGTGTAGTCAAGAAGACAACAATGCTTGAATCTAAATGTTTGATGAATATATACTCAATGTAAATTAGTTTCACTAGACTAAGGAAGTGTAAATAATTTAAGTAAAAAGCAAACAAAAAGGGACTAGAGGCTAGATTAAGAAATGAAACACACGACGGGCGCTTCAGGTAACTGCATCCACGAGCCAACCCATCACAGGAGCACAAACTGAAGCTATAATGTTGTTTAATACACTTTTTCTTCGTAGTTACACTTTTTAGTGTCTTTCAGTTGAACTGGATCGTTTGCTGACGGCAGAAGAATCCATAACTATCACTTACAGTGTTTGAATTTACCGCGACCGTATTCTTCCTGTATTAAAAACAGTCTGGGATGCGGATTCAGTGTCATTTGACGTCACCTCCACAGGACAGCAGAAATTCTGCCATCGAATCGCAGCGTATAGGCTTTATGCACAACTCCACTACTTCCTGAACTTAGTACTGCACCTTTGTTTCCTGTCTTTCATGATTGGATGAACTGATTAACCCAGGTGTGTCTGATCTCAGCAAATGGTCAGACACACCTGGATTAATCAGTTCATCCAATCTTGAAAGACAGGAAACAAAGGTGCAGTATTAAGTTCAGGAGTAGTGGAGCTGTGCATAAAGCCCATTATGCAGCACACAGCCTGTTCAAGGCAACAGAGAGAGACGTGGTTGGGCTCCTTCTTTTTAGTTTTTTTAAAATGTTATGGGCGATGAAGCGTTAAAAAACTGGACATGCTTGTTTATTCTTTTATAATTCCTGCCACTAGTCCCTTTAATTGAATGTACATATTCACATGATGTAGCGCCAACAAATGCATTTGATGTTCAAACAACACAATAAATATAAGCTAAGTTAACTTAGCTTGGTTTGTTTAGGTGGAATTAAGGTGGCATGATTACGTTCATCCAATGAATTATTATTTTGAGTGCATGGTAACCAAAATGCATCTAGAGCATTTTACAAAAAAAGAAAAACTTTTCTCGCCTCTTTCTTTCTAAAACATTTAACACCACAATTTATGCTGTCAGACCCCAAACACCTGACTTCCCACCGCTGAATTTCCCAGGAATTTTAATTTGTACAAAGCAATAGGGGATTATCACATTTCCGCGTTCCGGTTTCCGGAAGTTGAAACATTTGACACTTCCTGTTCCGGGCCATGTTAACGACAGCCGTTCCTGCTCTGTTATACTGTTTAAATCGGATAAACTCCAAACATATTTAAGTTTTCATTCTAGACTGAAGTGATACTGGATCAAAAAGCTGGATCAAAGCGATCGATTTGCCGCGGTGAAGGGCCGAACTTTATAATAAAACACACGTTTGTTTGTCCCCAGTGGGGCACAACACCGGCACTTCACAGCATGCTAGCATTAGCCAGCTAACGTTTACTGACGTGCTTAACATTGTGCATCTTAAAACACACAAACATCTGAAAATCGGGTCTGTACCTCCCCGTTTCCAGTGGAACAACTGGGGACTGCCAAGAAAGGAGACGCTTTCAGATGATTGTGTGTTTTCAGCCGCACAAAGTTAGGCAAGTCATCAAGCTGGCTAATGCTAACCTGCTAACAATAGTTCGCCAGCTACTACTCTGTTAAACTTTGTAAATCGGATAAACGCCAATCCAAGTTTTCATTCCAGACTGAAGTGATGCTGAGGAAGAAGTGGATTAAAACGACCAATTCGCCGCGGTGAAGGACCGAACTTTATAATAAAACACACACGTTTGTTTGTGGCCGGCAGACTCGCAGTCGTGTTAGCAGGTTAGCATTAGCCAGCAACTTTGTGCGGCTGAAAACACACAATCATCTGAAAGCGTCTCCTTTCTTGGCAGTCCCCAGTTGTTCCACTGGAAACGGGGAGGTACAGACCCGATTTTCAGATGTTTGTGTGTTTTAAGCGCACAATGTTAAGCACGTCAGTAAACGTTAGCTGGCTAATGCTAGCATGCTGTGAAGTGCCGGTGTTGTGCCACACCGCACAAACAAACGTGTTTTATTATAAAGTTCGTCCCTTCACCGCGGCAAATCTCGCTTTGATCCAGCTTTGATCCAGTATCACTCAGTCTAAATGAAAACTTAAATATGTTTGAATTTATCCGATTTAAACAGATAACAGACAGAACGGCTGTCGTAACATCCCGAAAGAGTGTCAAAAGCCGGCAACTTCCGGTAAGCGTGATAATCCCCATTACGCCCAAACTTCAGATAAAATAAATAACTTCAGCAGAAAAATTATAGCTAGCTAAACAGCCAATTAAACGCTTGTATTTCAACAGGCCTTCCGTGCGAGGGCCTAATTAATTAAATAAACAGACGTTTTATCAAACAAACTACTGTTGCAAAGGTAAACACAAGTAGATTTACTTACCCTCTCCGAAGGAGCCGCGGTCGGAAGACATCCTTTCTCCAGCAGGTCCTTTCTCCGGTTCAGCAACTCTTGCAACAGGTCCGGTAGGTTGTCTGTCGGGTCTTCTGGGTTCTTCTCTCCTCCTTTTTGTGGAAACTTCTCCTCCTTTTTGTGGAAAAATCTCCTCTTTGCTCTGATATCAGGGCTCTTAAATGCTCAGCTGCAGGTCGCTTGCAATGCAAGTGAGAAAAGGGGACGATCAGAGGCTGTGCGTGCGTTATATACGCAACTGGAACGCAACACCTTCCGTTTCCATGACATTTTTCTCGTTTAAATGATACTTTACTTTTTTTCTTTTCTCTTTTCCCCCATGATTCACAACAAACAAGTGACAATCTCAGAAGAGAAAACAGAATGAACAAAATAATCATGAAGAAAATAATACCTCCAGGAATTTACGATGTTTTCCATTAGCATGCTAAGAAGATCAGCTTTTAGATGCATTCCAGTTAGAGTGGGGAAATTATTATATTATATTATATTATATTATATTATATTATATTATGTTATATTATATTATATTGTTAAAATTATGTCCTTATATGGAGTTATCAGGTGGTATTTATACAGATTTGCAATTCTCGTGAAGGCATGCTCATGTACAGGTGGAATGCATCATGTTTACGAGGATCATTTATGCAGTTTTCTGAAGTTGAGAACATTTGTTGCACTCGTAGGAGCCCATGGTAGGAGAATAGAAAGATACCAAAAAAAAAAAAAAAAAAAATTACAAACATGTTGTTGCATGAGGCAAATTCTTTGTAAATCAACCGCAAACCGTGGTTCAGCCCCTTGCACAAAATTCTGGATTGAACTACATGCAAATTTAGATCTCTAGATTTGTAAATTTGTAGATCCGGCCCTTAGTCTGCGAGAAGTGGCATATTTGAAAAGACGACTCATGTTCCGCAACGCAAGTCTGAAAGCGGCTCATGACTTGATATCTAAAATACCGTTTAAAAGGGCAATGATCTGCCTAGTGTCATCAAGAGACAGCGATGTACAGCTGTGTGTCATCAGCATAGCTGTGGTACCTGATGACGTCCCCAAGCAGAAGCATATATAGATTAAAAAGAACTGGACCTAAGATTGACCCTTGGGGCACCCCACACTTAATTTCATGTCTTCTGGAGGCAAAACATAAAAGCATCAAATATTCAAGTAAAAACCAACATGAAAGAATTAAAACAAATAGTAAAGACAAAGAATGAAGTCTCGCTGGGCTGAAAAGCTAAAAAAAAAAAAATTAGTTTTAAGACAAGTTTTAAAGATGGACAGTGCTCCTGGACCTGCAGGACTACCTGGTCTGCCGTGGACCCTGTCCCCTCTGGGCTTCTCCTGGACCTGCAGGACCACCTGGTCTGCCTGTGGACCCTGTCAGGTTGACTGTTTCTATCAGTGATGTCACACCATGGAGAGGGGTTTTGCAAGCTACTGCCGAGCTGTGCCTCTAAAATAATCAGATGTTTATGTGAATGCAAATCTGATTGACTTGTAACTGCACAGAACTCCTTATTCCGTCTTGTTGTATTGTAGGCTGCAAATGGACTACCGCTCAACCTGGACCAAAAGCTCAGCAATAAAGTTGACATTTGTACAGATGAAGTGTGCGGAAACCTCCTCTCTTCACTTCGTCTTGTCGTATTGTAAAATTATATGAAGTAAAGGTTGTGTCATTTAAACTTTAAGGTACAGTGTGTAAGAATTAGTGACATCTAGTGGCAAAGATTGGTATTTGAAAAAAAAAGATGTTTTCCTTGAAATGACTTCATATTCCAACCACTGTTGTGAATGTTAGTGGCCAGAATTCTCCCAGACATAAAGATGTTTTTTATCTGCAAGTGGATCCAGAGGTCTCAGGTGTAGCTATGACTGGACTAAGAGGAACTACTTTTTTTTTATGTCTTTTAAGGAATGACTTATCCCAAACAGTGCTTTAACTCACATTAAACAAAGCTGGTACAGCAGTTTTAGAGTTCAGAGGGTTCTCACTTCACTCACATCGTTTTGTCCATTCAGAGACACCGTAGTAAAAATGGTAAAACAAATATGGCAGCCTTCATATGTGCACCCCCCAACAAGTAGATATTGACTTATTTTAAGAAAAAAACACAACAGTTATTCTAGTGCAGCGATTATACATCAATAGACAGTTTTAAATTCACATTTTTACGCCATAGACCTTTGATTTTTTAGCACACTGTACCTTTTAAGAACTTCTGTATTGATGAGAGCTTTGCCTCTTTTTAAAAGGTGTGTGAAAAATCCCCCCCACCTAAGCAATATTTTTTTCAGGTATCTTCAGATATGCAGTTTTATGAGGAGCAGATAATGATCTATAATCTATTAAGTAGACCAAACCTGTGACAAACCTCCAGGATCACCTTAGAATAAAAGCTTTCACGTAGACTTCAGAGCCCTCTCAGAAGGTCACCCTTTTTTCAAACATGTACAAGAACTGGACTTCTGAAAGACTCCGGGACAAATAAGACACTTGCCCTGCATTATTTGTGGAAATATACAGCAAAATAATGTCCATTGTTTTTTTGCTGTGTCATTATTACACTATGCTGGTGTTATTGTAATCTTAGAATTGATCTTATTCTGTTTAATTCTGATAATGACAGATTGCTTAAAAAGGACAGCCAGATCAAATGAGCTATATGCACGACTCCACTACTTCCTGAACTTCAGACCAGTTTACTGAGGTTAGGCACACCTGGTTAATCAGTTCATCCAGTAATGAAAGACAGGAAGCAAAGGAGCTGTCTGAAGTTCAGGAAGTAGTGGAGTCATGCAAATAATCCATTGCTTCAGTTTCCGATACAAACTGGAAATGTGTAATTTTTTCAGACAACACAAATTAAAGAACCTGCTTTTGTTTCAATTTGGTTCATATCCCCATAAAACAACTGAACTAGCAGGTTTATTTACAGCAAACCTGGAATAAATCCCCTTTAGAACTAGGCTTGACAAGCTATGCCAGAAAACGACACCAAACACACACTTCTTTTTCATATTTATTAGAACAAATTTCTGCATTAGGAACGGAGCAGGTCTCAGTCTGCAGCCTCCTGTTCCTGAGCCCGGAGGAAGCTGGCCTTCTTCTGGGCGACGCGGTCCTTCCTCTGGGCCAGAGAGAGCTTGGCGCGGTTCCACCTACGACACAAAAACAGCATCAGCATTCTCTGGTTCAACCAGACATCTCAGAAATGCTGAGGAGAGTTCACCGTCTGGGAAATCTCACAAAATAAACCCAGAACAAATGTTACAGCTCCTCACCTCTTCTTCTTCACTTCTTTGGGAGGCTTCTTTTCATGAACAGGGTTCTCACGGATAGCAGCATGAGCCTTTTTGTACATTTCCTCAATCTGAAAAAGATCCAGAAAATCTCAATTTAAAATCCAACTCTTAAAGGAGACATGACATCAAGTTTCACTTTTGTGGTTTTGGGAGAATAATATGATTTGTGAGCACGAGTGAGCATCAGAGTATCAGCTTTTTCCCTCAAAAACAGTTGAATCAGACAGCAGTTCATTTCACGTAGAGCTTTGCAGCAGTACCAGCTACATGAAATAGTTTCTACCGCTATAGCCCCGTTTCCACCCGCGGGTCTGGGTCAGGTCGGTCCGGGCCAGGCCGGATCGGGTGGGTTTGGGTACGGATGTGTTGATTTCACACTGTGTCCCCACAGCAACCTGTACCCTTATTCTGGAGGCGGAGAATTAGCTGGACAGCGCTGCTACGTGATTGTGTGACATCATCGCCGTGTAACGCCGTTTAACCAAAACACCGGCGCCACACGTGACAGAAACAGAAAGGAGTCACCCCGGCTTTGTTTTTACGCTGGGTCACGCGGGAAGTGGCGGATTTTTCAATGAATCAGCTGATTGCTGTGTGTTAGCTCCACCTCTTTGGTCCGGATCGGTTAGATCAGTACCCCTACCAAAGGGTGCCAAAAAAGTAGGCCGGGTCGGGTCGGATATAAGGGTACCCGTCCAGGTTTTTATCTGTGGAGACGCAAAAAAACGTGGACCGATCCGGCCCGACCCGACCCAGACCCGCTGGTGGAAACGGGGCTTATGTCATCACACCTTTAGCTCCCAGCGTTACCCTCCTGGAGACCAGTCTGGAACCCCAGAAGCCCACACACAGAGATTCATCTCCCCACCACCAGGAACATCGTGATTACACTATTCCACTATTAGTCTTGGCATTCAACACTGATTAATTAATCCTCAAGAACTCCACTTTGCATGCGAGACCATGTGTGAACCATCTTAACAGATAAGAAAGGAAAACAAAGTTAAACGACTTTTGTGTGTTAGCGCTTGTGCTGCTTTGTTTTCCTTCCGTGTTAGAGTGGCAAAAGTAAGGCAGAGGAAGTTATTCCCTCCAAACTAACAGATTAGAGATCCCTCTTCCTCCTCCTCCCCTTGAATGAGGAGCGTGGTGGGAGGAGGCTGCGGGGAAAGTGGAGGGAATTAGAGCCCGACCGATATGGGATTCTTAAGGCCGATACAGATTCTGATATCGGGGGCTTTAAAAAAAAACGATATCCGATATATTAGCCGATATCTGATATTGGCCGATATCCGATATATATCGGCCAGAATATTTAAAAAATGAACATAGACATGCACATGATATGCACTGTCCAACTGTAGTACAACTTAAATTCTCATAATCAAAATAGGATTTAAGACAAAGAAACAGAACACTATAGAATCAAAATAAGCAACTTTACCTTGAACTTAAGATCAACTTAAGACCATAAATACAATCAATTAAAAAAAAGGGAAAACTCTAAACACAATAATAAATAAAAGGCAAACTGTAAACACAATTGTAAATAGGGGGGGGGGGGGGGGGGGGGGGGTTGCAGAGAAAGCACGCTGCTCTCTGTGAGGGGAGGGGTGGGAGGGAGCAGCACTCAGGAAGGCAGAGGAGCAGAATAAGCGCGCAGCAAAAACACAATATTTATATCGGCCACATTTTGGCCGATGCCGATTAATGGGCCAGACGCCAAAATCGGCCCGATATATCGGTTGGGCTCTAGAGGGAATGTACATGCGGAAAAACTTAAAAACAGCACGTCGACAATTTGGAGCTACTTCGGTTATAAAAAGACGACGTGCTACAAACGCAGGTCTGGTCGCACTGCCGAAGCCTTCATGAATATCACTGCATTTCCTCACTGAAGACTTCGAACGCCAGTGAAAACCAGCTTTTGGATTACAACAAGTGTTAGCCAGCATCACCATGACAACGGAGCCAACATTGTGAAAGCCCTGACCCCAACAACTGGGTCAGGCTAAAGTGTTTCAGCCACAGGCGGCATCTCGCCCTCGGTGAGTCTTTCTAGCTCCGTCCAGACCTGCGCTGGAAAGCGACAATAGTGGAACTTTATCCTTTATAACGTCTGCATTCAGACAAACGTTCTGGTGTTTTACCTCGGAGATGTAGTGGACATGAACCGGCTGGTCTCCATGTCATCAAAGCAGAAATATTGCAGCACGTCGTTTTGGCTAAACGCACACAAAAATGTTCCGGACAGAGCTGAAGGGAGAGCGTGGCTGTGTTTGCTTATCCGCAACTTTTCTTGATGTTTGAACGTATCCGGGGTGCAATAAGTCCGCAGCGTGTTTGAAAAGATGAGTCTGGTTCAAGAGCAGCTGGACTTTACTGTACATGTACCGTCTGAAAGCAGCTAATGAGTGGATTATTTGAATAAATCAGTTAATTTGTTCTACTTTTGAAAAGAGAGACTGAGAGAAGAGAAAAGAAAGAGGAAAAGTGGTGTGACGTGCTGTGTACATGACATCCTGCTTCACGCTTCGACAAACAACTGTAATTAACACGTACGGAGCACAATACTTCCAAAGACTTAAGTTTTCCGAGGCTCACGCACGTACAACACATTTGCCGCACACGAGTTGCTTTCTCACTGGTTTCTCTCATAACTCGCCCGCAACATTGCCAGAGAAAAAGCAACAAAGATTCCCGTTAAGGTGAGAGCACTCGCTTGCTCGCTTAACTAGTGTTGTCATGGTACTCGGTACTAAGTCAGTATCAGCATTACTGTTGTACTGTTGGTACGTGTATTTTCATGGTACCGGAGGTCCCGAGTGTGGTGCTTGTCCGCCAAACAGTTCAGTGACGACGTCTCCTCAGAGCGTAGCGGGGCTGCTGCTCTGCCTCATCACGTTGGCGAAAAAAGAGCAACAAGGAGCCATAAATGTTTCCCCCATGATCATTTAGGAGTGGTGGGCCCCCATTCCCAATAAAAGCCGCCCACGTGTGGCCGCGTAGCGCTCCGCTCCAACCTCCACGCGCATCATCCCACACCAGCTGTCAAACATCCCGCATCTTTGCATGCTGAGAACACGCGAGTCGCAGAGTTTGAAACGAAACCGCGGTGCAACTGGAGTTCAGCGCGCTTGAATCGGCAATAAGGCTTTGAAGATAATTCATCAAACTTAAAAATGGTATTCTTGGAGGATGATCCATAATCTTCCTGCCCATGAATCAACAGACAGTCTAAAACTGCTTCACTCCAAGTGGATGCGCTCACACGTGTGCAATTATCTTTTATCCTACAATTTCCCGTTGTGTTTGTTATTCCTCATATAAAAATGTTTAGATCAGTGGCAGCTGGCACTTTCAGGGCTGATGGAAGCACTGAACACAATGTTTTCTTTCATATACATGAAGACTTCGTGCCATAACAGACCCATTTTATTACTGTATGTTGTTTTCCATTTATTTGTTCATGATTGCTGAAACTTTATTCATAACAGTTACAAAAGCGCGTTTGTTGTGAATACTTAAAGGCAAAATGCCACTGCAGGCAGATTTTATTCATCTATTTTTACATGGTGAAAAGGTAAATAATTTAATAAAGGTGGATATTTTGCAGTTTTGTTTTGTTTTTTTGGGACTGTGGTATCGAATTTGGTATCAAGTACCGTGGAAATTTACTGATATTGCTATCGACTACTGAATTTCTAGTATTGTGACAACACTACGCATTACTGAGCATACATTTTAACAAAGAGTTTAAGAAAAACATGTGTCACACTAAATGGATCAGAAATCCAAGTGTCCTGTTTTAAGCATGAAATAACTTACTTTTAGTAACTATCAACTTATTAATTCCCTTTTTAATGTAAATTATTCACATCATGAAATAATTATTTCTGTCTTGTCTACAAACGGCATAATACAGTAGTAGTAGTAGACTTTGTTTTTTTAAAATTACATGTTTGTTGCACTGCTTTAACTGTTCAATAGAGCTCAAAAGGGCACGTGACATTTCGCAATGCATTGTGGGATTCATGGGCAAGAGTTTTGGTTTGTACAGCGCAGTGCTGCGAGACACCGACTATAACTCGTGGAAAAATGGTTGGAATTGGAGAGAATGTTGCATTTGCACTGACTGCTGCATCTCTCCCGTCTCCTTCTTCTCCGTGTAAATCTGGTATTATCTGCAACTTTCTCCTCCGTGTGTCCCAGATGCATCAACGGTCCGCAGTCTGGACGGTTTCATTCATGTCATACGCAGCTCTCCCTCACGCCCGTTATTATGTTTAAAATAAAGTCAGTTATAATGAACTCTAAAAGTCAATCTGCAACGAGTGAAGACATTTATATGAACCCAAAAGTGATCTATAGAAGGAGGAAAGAGAGTAAGAGTATGTCTGCACCTTTACGGGAGGTAATCTCCATTCCGACATTCCTCCATCCGACATGGGTCCCCATGTCATTACAGCAGACGGACTCCACAACCTCGCAAACCAACTTAATAATCTGTTATCAAAATCTCCTGAAACGGGAAATATCCTCTCCTCCACGTTTTAATGCAACTGGTCTGAAACATGTTGGATCCATGTCTGAATCTCAGGATCACTGACTGACGCAGAAATACAGTCAGTCACCGGAGCGAAGTCTCCACAGAGCCGTGCGTCTTCATGCACGCTGGCATCATATGCAACGTTAATAACTGCAGTTACAGATATTGATGACGGTGCTGCAGGTGACACCTGAAGTCACTAATTCCAGAGAAAACATGTGAATGAAGTCCAGTCTCCATGTTGGACAGGGAAGCGCATTTACGCATTACGCTCGTCACACTAAACTCTTCATCTCCAGACGCCGCGGGTCGTCCAGGTTCAGTGAAATATTCCGAATGAAGCTGCATCATCCAGATTAACGAGCTCCATCAGAAATGTTTAAAGTCTGATTTCAGAAGATAAAACTTTAGTTTGGAAATTAATCAGCGCACACGATTAAAGAAATCACCAGCGCGCTCGCTCTCGACATGATTTAAAAACCAATACAAGACGCTTGAAGTAGCCTACTGTTATTATAATATCTAAATCTTGTAGCTTGTTCTTTTTTACATTTTAAATCAGTAATTTAACTAATTGCCGTCATCGTATCCGTCTGGTATCCTCTTGTCTGTGTGCAAGCGCACCACAGTTTCACATATGGAGGGTTTGGAGGGAAAACTATATTTAATTTTTTCATTTCTTGGCGTTTTACCAAATTGTGTTGTGGCAGCAAATATTTATTCATCTGCAGAAGCTAAACGTCTCATCAGAACGGTGAGGGTCCGGACAGCGCCGAGTCAGTGACTCTTTCATTAACACGTTTCCTTACATGGAAAGCCTCTTTAGAACGGTGGGACGTTTGTGTGTCGGAATGGCAGCATGTACCCGTCTCACGGCTGCTGTCCAGGGTCGGCCATTCAGCGTTTCTTCGTTCGCTCACATATCCGAGCTGCCTGGCTTTGCATTGCATTTTTTTACCGGAACAATCGTGTGAAGGATCGTGGCATTTAATGGTCCAGCACGATTGCACCATGTTTTAAACTTGTAAAAAACTTGTACATAAAAACAAAAAGAATGAGAGCAGCATTGTGCATGCCGTTGGCGTAAACAAGCTTGACAGTTGACCGTGAGACCCACAATGCATTGCGGTTTTCCCAGTCCTCGACATCACCCTTTCGAGCCCTATTAATACAGTTTTGATCAATTTGGTTAGTTATGATTTCACACTTTTGGCATAAATGTTTAAAATCAGCATATTAATGCAGTATGAACAGTAATGTGGACAGAATCATCTTACTGATGTGATTATATGCATTAATTCAAGGCAAAGGTAAAATATCAAGATATATATCGGGATATTACTACATCGCCCAGCCCTAAATTATACAAATGATAACTTCCCTGTTCAAACATAACTGACTCAGTATGAGGCTGATGCCTTTTAGTAGTCAGTGTGCAGTGGTCTGTAGAAAATGTAAGAAAAATGTCATGTGAAGATTCAGCGCATGACCCTGCGTGCCCTGTTGCAGTGGTTTTAAAACTATTTGAGACACGACCCCTAAAATAACACACAGTGTTCGTGACTCAATGATTGCCTGAATGACTCGTTCTGGATATTCAAAAATTCTAAATGCAAGACTTGGAGACTGTTAGAAGCGTCATAAATAAAGTGGAGAAATGTTTCTGGTGGATTTGGATCACTGCTGTGACGAGGCACCTACATGCCCAAAATCTGCTTCTCTTGCTGAGATCAAATTTGGATTTTCAACATGGCGTAAGTGATAACTTATTTATGCAATAAGCAAAAAAGTGTTATTTACACAGAAATCTCTTTGCAATAATGAGCTAATTTTGAATTTTGCCCCCAAAATCCCAAATTTATTTTGATAAATGCAGGCTAAATAAAAACATCTGGTGACCCCATTAAATGATCATAAAACACACATGGCGGTCCAGACCCTGGTTTTCAAAACCACTGCTCTATTGCACTGCTTTGTTGTTCTGTGCTTGAGATGTGTGCACGACCGGCGTGGGCGGGTGAGGAAGAGGAAAGTCCCACGACAGAGAGAGATGCACGCCTACACAGAGCTTAAACATGAAAACTGTGTGCAAACATGTCAGGGTTAGTTCATCTCTGGGCATGCTGCACCGTCTGAACTCCTTGTGCAAGTAAAAAAGTGATAATTTGTCACGAGTCTCATTCCTCCGGACGAGAAGCAGAGTTACTGCTGAGAAACCCTCCCAACAGAAGAGGTCTTCCAGATACGTGGCCTTGTTTCTTCATTTCCACTCTTCCAGTATTTGTGTCAAACAGCAGCTATTCTACGAAAGGACGGCTGGAAGCCAAAGCTGGAGGACTTACTGAATCTGGGGTGACTCCGTTCTTGATGAAGCGGGAGAACTGCTTCTTGTAGGTCTCCTCGTCTTCCTCCATCAGGTAGCTCATGTACTCGGACACATTGATACCCATGATGTGTTTACGGTGGACCTCGGCATTGAACTCTTTGCTCTCAGTGTCATACCCAGGGAAGCGTTTGGTGCTGGAAGGAAGAAGGGGGATAATTAAAATCCAGGAAAGGTGAGATGAAATTCAGTTATTAAAACTCAGATTCTTATAGCTAGGGTTGGGCATCGAGAATCGCACAGATGGGAACCGGGACTAACTCTGATTCTCCCGGAATCGGTCAATTTTCTAAATTCCAATTCCTATTTTCCATGCCCAGTCTGCCGAACACCATAGAATCCGTCATGTGTTGCAGCACAGACATGGAAAACCTGCTGGATTGCAGCCCTCGTAGGCCTGAACTGAGTAACGCTGCACTACAGTGACACCAGTCTAATGTCCTGCAGAAATGTCCTCCTGAATCCAGTTTCCTGGATGTTCTCGAGCGGTGGTTCATCTCAGACTAAAAGATGGAAGCAGATCTCTGGTGGAAACTCTCGCCCTGGGTTAGCTGGGACTCCCCGTTTTACCTCTTTCGCATTAAAAATCATCAACCTCTCTTAAGAACATTTCTATTTTATCTCCCGGGTTTAACCAGTGTGTGATGGGATTGAAAAACTGAAGCTTTTACCACAGAAACATGTTTGTACAGGACTTGGGAACAGATTTAATCCAGATGTTACAGTTTCTCTTTACGCTGATTCAGCTGGAAATGAAATAAAAACAAAACAAACTGTAAATAAGCACCTGTTTGTTCAGATCTTATTCAGATCTGAAAATAATTTTCTTGTCAGTCAGCCAACTGACCCCATCTACCGTCTGATCAGACGGCGGTTCTGGTCTCATCTGACCATTTAAACCAGAACAAGAAAACGCGTCATTCTGGACCTGAATGGACTGAGAACATAAAAAGATCTTCCTCACATCATCATCATCATCCTGCCAGGCCCCGTTTAGTGAACAGACCCGGATCAGACTGGAGCAGCTAAAACATATTAGCCAAAAGCTGAAAGCTTCTGGAAGAACCTGAACGCCTCGTTTTCTACACCTGAACTCATCTAAACGCATCAAGTTCAGTTTGAGCCGCAGTTACAGACGGCTCACAGCAGACGTTTCCATGGAGACCAGGACTCAGATTAAATCTGATTGGAATAAAAATACTTTGTGTAAACAATAAAATCAGATTATGATCCTAACTGAGCATGTCTATTACATCAACCGTACATCGTTATAACATCACCCCATACTGTCCTGTACCATTAGCTTTCATTAAGTTTATTTGAAAGTAGTTTTTTCTAAATTACTCACACCTGCCAACTAAAGATGGAAAAAAAAATCTGCTGTCAGGGACATAAGTTGGAATTGACAAATAAAAATTCTAGGAAAATCATGACATTGATTTTAAATTGTAGTTTGAAAGAAATATTAATGACAAACAAAAAATAAAAAAGTAAACAAGCATGATGGGGCTCCAAAGCTAAAAGGTTGCTGAGCAACACTTAGAGGCAATCACTGCAATCAGGCGTTTTCTGTAATGTTCAAAAACAATTGGTTCACTGTTAGTGGGAAAGGTGCTCTTGTATGTCTGGAGTGTTTTTTTGTTTTTTTTTTTAATTATTATTTACAATCCAAAAGCAATATCTCATTTCACTAATTTCTAATTTTGAATTTTTCTTATTTATTATTAGTTTCTTGTTGCTTAATTTACTATTGCTAATTTAGCCCTTTCTTTAATTGGAAGGTATGAAGAATTGAGGACGACTGTGGATGTTTCGTTTAGTGGAGGTCACTACAGAACTGGGTCAGTATGTGAGATAAACATTTATTTTTAAATAATTTATAATCACTGAGGAGGAGAAAGTGAAATCAGTTAAAGTTTACATCTGAAATCAGTGCATGGCTTGTTCGGATCAGATGAGATGCACGTAAACATGCTACGATCAGAAGGATCCTGTACGCAGGTCTGACCGGAGCTATAACCACGTCTGTGTGGATGAGGACCAGCAAACGTCCCTCCATCGTGTCTGGAGGCGGTTACCTGTGTGGGATGGACAGGCCTCCATCCACGGCCCCCTTCAGGGCACCGAACACCTTGTTTCCTGTGGTGGTTCTAGCCAGGCCGGCATCCAGGTAGCAGGTGAAAGCACCAGGTTGACCATCAATGCTCTCCACGTTGAATTCGTCCCCCGTCACCTCCACCTGACCCTCATACACCTTATCCAGACCAAACTTGTTGAGGAGCTGACAAAAGAAGACAAATATTTTAAAAACAAAGTCGCGGTCAGCTTCACCCTTTTCTGTTCTTGTTAAAAACAAACAGGACACGTGTGATCGGGAGGACCAGCGGGTTCATACGTACTCTGCGGGCCAGCAGCAGACCAGTGCAGTAGGCTGCTGCGTAGTTCGTCAAACCCACAGCGATTCCATATTTTGGCAGCTCGTGTGAATAAGCGGCGCACACGATCATGTCCCCCTCGATCTTAGCGTAGGCAATCTGCAGCAAACAGGGAAAAACATCAAGACATGACAACAGCTGGTCAGAGTCAGACTACGACCCCGCAGACCAGAACTTGACTAAGAACTGACCAGCAAACACGGATCACCATCTTTTAAATGACTGCACGAACCAAACTTGCGTGTAGATGCAGTCAGGTGACCTGAAGCTTACCTGGCAGATGATGTCCCGGTTGGAGAAACGGACAATCATGCGGTACTTGGGTGTGTTGTACTTGTTCTTATCTTGAACAACCAGGCGCTTGCGGGCAAAAAAGTCAGTTTTCCCCTCTGGACAGGACAGAAACACCAGTGACTCACTGAATGACAGTCATAACCCAAACATGAGCTGCTCATCGTGCATCTGACAGCAACTGCTTTACCTCTCCTCCTCCTGAACTTCACCTGGTACCTCTTGAAGTAGGCCTTGTTCTTCACCACCTTCACAAAACCCTGCAGACGAGATGCACCAACGCAAGTTTAAACCAGTTTAAAGACAAAACACTTCACAACGCTTCTACCCTCCAGGAGGATCACATCTGTCAAAAAGTCAAGCACCAGGCTACCGTTAGCATGTCCTCAATGGGAATGAACGATGGGAATTAGCACACTTGCTAACGTGAACTAACGAAGCAGAGCTTCAATGTTCGGAATGGAGTCGTATGAGATCGGACTTCAGGGATTTATTAAGTGATTTCTCGTGATAATAACACAGTGAAGTTATCTGCAGACAACAGGAAATCAGAAGTATGGGAAACCAGCGGGTAGGCCACGTTTAAGCGGACCCGGGTAGGAAGCAGCAGGACACAATCTATGCTCATCTGAACACCATCAGCGTGTTTCCATCCAGCTATCACCTCACAGGGATACAAATATGTCTCTGGTATGTATTCACACACATATTAACAGGGTTTACGAACCATTTTGCAGTCTTTTTAGTCTCCTAATGAAGGAGCCCGGAGTCAAAGACTGGGGATTGACTCCGCTGCACTGGAAAAAGGAAGGTTGTCGTGCGCATGCTCATTAAGTACGTTATGGGAGACGCCATAACTGCGGAGGATTTGCTGCAGTGACCTCTACCGAGCTGGGGGGGATCTGATGCATCACACCCTCAAATTAAAGAAAAGTCTCAATTCAAAATAGTAATTTTAATTTAAAAAAAATTGACAAAGTTTATTCGAACTCAAAGGTACAGTATGTAAAAAAAATCAAAGGTCAGTGGTGGAAAAATGTGATGTACAATTCAAAACTGTGTTTCTATTGATGTGTAATCGCTGCACTAGAATAGCTGATATATGTTTATTTACTTAGAATGAGTCATTTATATCTACTTGCTGAGCGGTGCACATATAGAGGCTGCCAAAACACAGTTACTTGTCTTATGATTAATGGAACAGAATGTAAAAATCCCAAAGATATTGAAAAGGAGATCTATCGTTTTTACTCCACACTGATTCTAACTTTAATTTGGACTGTAATGCTCCTATATTCCACCAGATCTCAGAGTCTAGTCCCCCAAATTGAAAATTCGTTTAAAGATTCCTGTGATTCTGATTTTAAGATTGAAGAGTTAGATGCAGCTATTGGAAAAATGACTCTAAACAAAAGCCCTGGAACAGATGGCCAACTTTTATAAGCATTTTTGGGGTGATGTGAGAGAAATTCTTTTTAAAGTTATTTGAGACTGTTTGGAAAATGGTGAACTAACTACAGGTATGAAACAAGGTTTCATCACTTTAATTCCAAAAACAGGGAAAGATAGTAGGATATTGGACAATTTAAGACCGACAACCTTGCTGAATATTGATTATAAAATTTTCTCAGGCACAATCGCTGCCAGACTCAAAAAAGGTCTGCCAGCTGTAATTGGTGAATCACAGTCAGGTTTTCTTAAAGGAAGAACAATTCATAATAATATTAGATTAGTTTTAGATTTATTAGAATATATAGAACTGATACAACAAGATGGCTTCATTCTATTTTTTAGATTTTTATAAAGCATTTAACTCTGTGGAGCATTTGTTCATTTTTGAAACCTTAAAACGCTTTGGATTTGATGAGAAATGTATTAAGATGGTTGCAATCCTGTATAAAGATTTATATAGTTCAGTCATTTTTGGAAGAGGTACCTGCCATTTGAAATTAAGAAAAGTATACGTCAAGGATGTGGCTGCTCCCCATTATTGTTAATACTTGTTGCAGAAATACTATCCATTCTCTTACAGAAGAGTGATGTAGAGGGCATTACAGTGATGGATAAACAAATCAGAATTAGCCAGCTAGCCGATGATACGAGGCTGTTCTTAAGAAATGAAGAACAAATTTCCTTGGCTTTAAATTTTGTAAACCAATTCTCACCTTTTTCAGGCTTGAGATTGAATTAAACAAATGTGAGCTACTGGCGTTGCACAATCCATCGATTCACACCTTGCATAAAATAGAAGTTAAACCAGAGGTAAAATATTTGGGTATTATTGTTTCCAAGAATAAGATCATAAACAAGAATTTGAACTTTGCACAGAAGGTTGAAAACTGCAAATCAGTATTGAATAGTTGGTTAAGAAGAGACATTTCATTGTTTGGAAGAATACTCTTGTCAAAAGTGGAAGGCCTTTCTAGACTAATTTACCCTGCATCTTCTCTACATGTGTCGAGGGACTTAATCAAGAAAATCAATGATATACTATTAAAGTTCGTATGGAAAAATAAATACCATTATATTAGAAAAGAAGATATAGTTAAATCTCTGGAAGATGGAGGCCTAAATTTCATTGATTTTGATATTATGAATGGAGTCTTAAAACTAAAATGGTTGAAATCATTCATCAACAGTGAAGACTCTCTCTGGTTTATAATCCCCAAACTTATCTTTAAAAAATGGGAGGAATTGATTTCCTTTTACGTTGTGACTTTTGTTGTAATACTTTACCAGTCAAGCTCTCGGCATTTCATCAGCAAGTACTATTATATTGAAATCTGATATACAAACACAACTTTACCCCACACAGCATCCCCATATGGAATAACAGATACACTCTGGTCAACCGGAAATCCATTTTTGAAACTGAGTGGTTCTCCTGTATCTGTCTGCAAGTCATTTGATGGACCCATAGGGAATTTCTTAAATCATGAAATGTTTTGTAATAAATTTAATATAGATTGCCCCTCAAAAAAATGTTCAAAAGAATTGTGAAATCTATCCCAAACTCATTCTGATCTCTTGTTAAGGAAAATATTCTTTACTTTGAGGTCCCTACAGATAGAATTTGATAGAAATCAAATTCTGTGAGAATAAAAGTAACAATAAAATGATAAAGAATTTACTCCTAAAAGAAAGATTCCCAAACCTTGTTGGAAGGAACTATATTTGAAAGAGATGAGATACTGTATGTACAATTCATTCTATCCACTCCCCCCAACAGCAAAAGAGATGCAATTTAAAATAATCAATAAAATATACCCAACTAATGAATTCTTAGTGTCTAAATTCAACATAGATATAGAATATTGTGTTTTTTGCTCAGGAAATGCTGAGAGTTTGGAACATTTGTTATTTACATGTAATCCAGTTCTTCAGTTTTGGACTGAGCTTCAAGCCTGGTTACATCTAAAGAATATTGTATTCCCCCCCCTCTGTCGGATACTGTATTGTTTGGTCTGGGAAATGAAAACAGAACAGTTGAATATTTGGTAAACAGCTTGATTTTGAGTGGAAAGTATTTTATCCATAGATGTCAGTATTTTAAAATTAAGCCCTCATTCAACCACTGGAAGAATGATTTTGATTTACACTCTAAATCTCTCAGGCTAGTCAAGAATAAGCATGCACTCAAATTATATTCACCACTTGAACGTTTTAATTAAAGTGATAACAATACCCTCTATTTAATTTATTTATATTTACTTGAATATATATATATATATATATATATATATATTTATTTTAAGTCTTATTTCATTATTTTTCTACTTCATTTAGCACAATTTCACATGATGTATCCTTTGTGCCAAATATCAGTTAATAACCTTGCAGGTTGGAATAGCTAATTGTATTTTTTATTTGTATTTTTTGTTGTTATGTTGTGCCCCTCATTCTGTATTTAGCTCAATCTGTGTGAATTACGTTGATTGGACCTGGAATATGTACACGTGCTCTATGTTTGTTATGTATGTTGTTAATTCGCAAAAAAAAAAAAACATATAGAGGCTGCCATATTTGTTCCACCATTTTTACTATGGTGTCTCTGAATGGACAAAACGATGTTTGTGAAGTAAGACACCTTTAAACTTTAAAACTGCTGTACCAGCTTTGTTTAATGGTAGCTAGAGCACTGTTTGGGATAAGTGATACCTTTAAAGACATTAAAAAATAGTTACTCATAATACAGTCATAGCTACACCTGAGACCACTGGATCCACTCACAGATTAAAACGTCATTATGTTTGGGAGAATTTTGGCCACTAATGGCCACCATACATTCAGAACAGTGCTTGGAATATGATGTCATTTGAGAGGAAACATCTTTTCTTTCAAATACCCATCTTTACCACTAGATGTCAGTAGTTCTTACATACTGTACCTGACAATATAAAACAAACTGAAAACAAACTAAAAACAAACAAACACAAGTTCAAAAGGAGTGGGTGAAAGCGTGAGCTTATCTAATCCCACCCCAGGAACATACAGCAACTTCCATTCATTATGCCATTACAGTCTTTTATAAATGATCACACAGTCCTGTGATGAACTAGGTATCATAATTCTGTTTGACCAATATCACTCCACAAGGAATATATTATCTTCTATCCAGTAATAATAATAATAGCATAGAAACAATAACACTAATACTGAACTTAAACTACTACCACTGCTGATAATAATAACAATAATAATATTAAACATGATTATTAGTAGATATTTTTGTGCTGTAAAGTATTGTATTTTTACATGTTGATTAAATATATGGATGGTAGGACATTGCCTGTGTTTCTCCCCCAGCCCGTTCCACAGCTTGACCCCACAGACAGACACAAACAAACTTTTTCTTGTTGATTTCACTAAGTCCAACTCTAATTCTGTTTTATCTCGTAACTAATATGTACCATCTCTGTGGCTGAAAAGGTGTTGTATATTGGAGGGTAATGGTCATGCTTGGAGTGTAAAAACAGAGTTTGTATGATCCAAATAACCAACTTTATGTAGAATACGGATAGCCCTCTTTTGTAATATTAATAGTGAATGTAATGTGCTCTTATAACTATTACCCCAAACCTCTTACCTGTTAGGTAAGGTGTAAACTAATAACAAACTAATAATAAACAAAAATTTACAAAATTATAGTTTAGTGGAATGAAATATTGCTTTTGAATTGTTGTTGGAAATAATAATTTAAAAAAACAAATCTGCTTATGGTTCCTCTGGCCTTTTTTAGAACCCGAGGAGACCGGGTCTGAACCCCCTCTGTCCCTGCGCTCTCTGGACTGTGTGGACACTTTTAAAAAGCAGCTAAAAACTCACCTGTTTACACAGGCCTTAACCATTTTATTCACTTAATTATTTAGTTTTACTTGTATTTTACTTGATTTTACTTGTATTGTCATGTAAAGCACTTTGTGACCCCTGTCACAAGTACTATACAAATAAAGTTTACTTACTCACAAACAAACAAACAAACCATCCCAGACACATAAGAGCACCTATCTCATGACCATGGACCAACATACCTGTCAACAGGTGCAGACGTCTGATTGGACATTACAGAAAACACCTGATTGCAGTGGTTGCCCCAAAGTGTTACTCAACGACATTTTAGCTTTGGAGCCCCATCATGCTTGTTTACTTCTTTTATTTTGTGTGTGTTTGTTTTTGATATTTCTTTCAAACCACAATTGAAAATCAATGTAATTATTTTAATCAAATTTTTATTCATCACTACTTTTGTCAATTTCAACTTATTTCACTGACAGATGATTTTTTTTCGTCTTTAATTTGAGGGTATGAAAAATTTTGAGGACAACTGTATTTCTGTGTTTATGTCACCACATTTCTCCACATAAACTTTAACTCGATGATATATTTGCCATCTCACAATAATGAAGGTTTTAATATGTCTGGTAAAGTTGACAAAGAATTTGTTTTTCCAAAGACAACTTGTGTCTTTATATTATATTCAACTTTAAGTCTTCCACAGTTGAAAATGGATTTTGTCACAGTAAAAACAGTCACACATTTAACTGAAAAGTTGCTATGATAGCTTACATTTTCCCTAAAAACAGTGTTAAAAATGAATTAAATACTTAAAAATGGGAAAATTAGTTATGACATAGATTCTGGTCAAGTTGTTAAAGTTAAAATATATTTACAGATACATATTTTAAACAAAATGTCGTTGATGTTACCAAAGTTAACAACTATATGTATATATGTATAAAACCCTGAAACTTTTAAAACCCTAATCAATTAAATGGCAGCGCAGTTTCTGCATGACCATTATATGGTTGTGCTTGGAAGTTTACATACCCTCTCATTTAAGAAAAAGGCTAAATTCAAACAGTAATTCAAATAACACAAAACTGAAAAAAGTAATTATGAATAAAAATTTATAAAAGATTTCTAAAAAAAATGACATCAAATAAGAATTTAAAAAAATGGTAGTAAAATAAAAGGGTGATTTAGAAATTTTGTTTGAAAAAAATAATAAGACAAACAAACAAAACTGTCCCAGACAAATTTAAGGGACCTTTCCCATGAACAGTGGACCAACATACCTGTCAGCAGGTGCAGACGTCTGATTGGACGTTACAGAAAACACCTGATTACAGTGATTGCCCCAAATGTAATTTTGGAAACTAGAAATATCCTAAGAAATTTGAATGCTGCCAACTCAGCTACAGCCTCTGCCAGAGAGCGCAGCAGCCATGTTACAAAGATAGAGTAACAGGGTGTGAGGGAGGGGCTGGACTGACATACAGGATAATGCTCAGAATGTGTGTGTGTGTGTGTGTGTGTGGAAGGGTGCACGTTTTTGTGCACGTTTGCATCCATTACTGACCAAGAAACTAGTGGCCAGACAGCCACAGTGTTAGTATGGAGTGTGTCAAAAGAGAGGAATCATAAAGGAGGCGCTGTCGTGGGCCTCTGTACTTATTAATTGATATTCTGGACCAGGACTGTCCAATTAGGGGCCTGGGGGCCAAGGTTGGCCACGCGAGTAATTAGTTTTGGCCGCTGCCCATTGTCTCTTTTTAAAAAAAAAAAAAAGATTTTAAAGTTCTTTTGATATTCATTCATAGTTGCACTTCCCTCCCTGACCAGGAATTAACAATGCATTACACTGGGGGTAGGGTGGCGCTGTTCAGTTCTGATCTGATCTGGAAGCCCATGATCAGATGCTGTCCAAAATCAAACTTCATACAAAGTAATGTGAAAAATAATAAACACAGTAAACAATTGTGTTATGTATTTTCCTCATTACTTTTATGAGGTTTTATTTCAGACAGTTACGCTATGGGCTAAGCATATTTGATTTCTTACACTGCAACATGAATTTTTAGTTTTGGCCCATGACCATCCACCCTGAGTCATTTTCTGCCCTCCAATGTAAAAAAAATGTGGACACCTCTGTTCTAGTAAGACAGACATTATGTTATAGAAATATAGAAATCGGAAATATGAGAACATATGAGAAAAGGCATGTTATGCATGTGTCTGTTTGACATCACTGAAAGACAGTGAAGAATCACTCACTCGGTGAGATAGACAGACAATGAGACAGACAGTGAGTGAGAAAATAGACAAAGATGACATGATGAGAAGACGTGCGCTTGCGGCTTACGCTGTCATGCATGTCTGTCAGAGCCGGTTCTAGACTTCATGGGGCCCTAAGCAGAATAATGTTTGGGGGCCCTAACCCCTTCATACCATGAACAAAGGTTTTGGGTAGATGCAACACCTTAAAGGAATAGTTCACCAACAGAATGATCTAACTTTATTTTCCACTTACCCTCATGGTGAACAACTCTGGACCACTTTTTTAATATGTCAAATGCAGCCAGAGATCAGGACAACTTCTCGTTTCCCCCCAACTTTCATATAATGGAGTTTGCCATGGTCCGAGCAAAAAGGTCCATAAAAGTCCACAAAAACTTGTCAATATTCCTCCATAATGCTCGTCTCATGTAATCCAAGTGTCCTGAGTGGGTAGCGTCCAGAATGTACTCGAAAACAACGTCATTTAGTATATTTTAGAGCCTAAACAATACTATATTGCATGTCTAGCGAGCACGCCGATGCACGTTCACGAAACTACGGAAGCCACGGCAGACAAGATTGCGCGTTTACTTTTTCTTTCTTTCTTTCTTTCTTTCTTTCTTTCTTTCTTTCTTTCTTTCTTTTAAATCAATATCCAACCCCTCTTGTGTTTGTCCCGGTTTGTCTAGAGCTCTGGCGCTCTAACACAATGTAAACAGTGAATTTCTTCTTCTACGCTTGCATTATCGGCAGAGTAGGCTCTGAACGCCAAGGCTTCCATAGTTTCGTGACCGTGCATGTGCGTGCTTCGCGGAAGTAAACAAAACTACTTTTTAGGCTCTAAAAATATAGTAAATGACGTTGTTTCAAGTACATTCTGGACGCTACCCACTCAGGACACTTGGATTACATGAGACGAGCATTATGGAGGAATATTGACAAGTTTTTGTGGACTTTTATGGACCTTTTTGGCTCGGACCCTGGCGAACTCCATTATATGAAAGTTGGGGGGAAACGAGAAGTCGTCCTGATCTCTGGCTGCATTTGACATATTAAAAAGTGCTGCAGAGTTGTTCACCATGAGGGTAAGTGGAAAATAAAGTTAGATCATTCTGTGGGTGAACTATTCCTTTAAGTCATAATATGATGTATATTAATGTATTCAAAACACTCAAGGATAAGCAAAAACACTTACCAGTAGTGCTGATAATTTGCTGTGAGTTCAGAGTTTAACGGATTGCGGTTTGTTGTTGTCTGGCTAGCTAGATGCGCTCTCAGCTGGGCTGCGGTGGCGCACATCAATGGGTGTGCATGGCCAGTAGAGCATGGAGAGCTCCCACAATTACTAACGAAAAGATCTGAACTTCCAGGACAACAGTACTCGCTCGTTCATTCATTTGTCTTAAAATACAGGTGAAATTACGGAGCTTTGCTTCTGATAATACCTTATAGAGAGGCCCATTCATTCTGCTCCCTTCACTCCCATTATATGGATGTGACAGACCTGTACTGGACATTTATGAAAATACTGAACAAATCACTTCCTGTACTGGTTCAGTACTGTTTGTATTGAACCAAAACAGGACGCCACTTGGTCTCATATTATATGGACTATCATAATTGAACCAATAAAATGTCGGGATGGGACGTTTTTAGAACTAAATGAGGAAGTATTCCATATTTTAGCGGACGGTTAGCAACCATGCTGCTAGCTTGAGCTACAACTGCTTTGCTGGCTAACAGTACCAAACCAATTACTAAATCTGTTAGCACTTACTAAATCAAGTCCCGTCAAAAATTGCTGTCATTAGGGCTGCTCGATTATGGAAAAAATCATTATCACGATTATTTTGGTGAATTTTGAAATCACGATTATTCAAACGATTGTTTCCTTGTTACACGATATATTAATTGAGCATTTCCTAATAAGGCTTTTAGCATTGAAAAAAAGAATAGGCTACAAATATGTACCTTACAGCTGCTTTGCTATCTATAAAACATTAAACGAATATACTTTGAATGTTATATTAATGCGAAAAACATAGAAAAACATAAATATATCCAAAATAAACTATATATCCAGCTGTTCTGCAATTTCTCTATATTTCAAAAATATAATAAATATATTAAAAAAATCTTACATTTTTGTTAATGACACCCAACAAATTGCCTGGGATAACCTCCAAATAACTTTCTACCATGAAAAATGGAAAAAAAAAAGAAAAAAAAGTTCACACTCAATTATATGAGCTTGGAGATTATTTGACACAAAAACTTAAATCACAATCAAATTTTGATTAATTGCACAGCCCTAGCTGTTATACGTTTAGTCTATTCATGTTCATTATCACTGACACCAGACTAATACCTGACATTACACCATCACTACAAAATAAATCACCTCGTCCTTGCCAGCTGCTTCTTTAGCCTTTTTTCTTTTTTCTGCCCCAGATGGATAATTCCTCTTCATCATAATGAAGCCCATAAAGCACTCATTGAGACAAACTACTTAGACTTCTTAAGGGGGCCCCCGAGTGGTGCGGGGCCCTAAGCGGTCGCTTAAGCCCCGTTTCCACCAGCGGGTCTGGGTCGGGTCGGTCTGGATCCGTCCAGGTTTTTTTGCGTCTCCACAGATAAAAACCTGGACGGGTACCCTTATATCCGACCCGGCCTACTTTTTTGGCACCCTTCGGTAGGGGTACTGATCTAACCGATCCGGACCAAAGAGGCGGAGCTAACACAAAGCAATACATTGATTTGTTGAAAAATCTCACTTCCCACGTGACCAAGCGTAAAAACAAAGCCGGAGTGACTCCTTTTGTTTCTGTCACGTGTGGCACCGGTGTTTGGGTTAAACGGCGTTGCACAGCGATGATGTCACGCGATCACGTAGCAGCGCTGTCCAGCGTCTCCAGAGTAAGGGTACAGGTTGCTGTGGGGACGCAGCGTGAAATCAACACATCCGTACAAAACCCACCTGATCCGGCCTGGCCCGGCCTGACCCGGCCTGACCCGCGGGTGGAAACGGGGCTTTAGTCTGCTTAGTGGCAAATGTCTGTTTATAGACACTGAAAGGTGGCCCAGAATCACTCATGTCTGTTATAAACCAGTAAACCTGTGGAGCATTCTTATCCATCCAGTTGCTCTGAAATTTCATCAGGAGCCCAAGTCGCGCCCCTTCCGGTGAGCCCCATGGGACCTTAAAAATGAAAATATGAATGGCATGGTATTTCCCATCATACTTAGTGGCTCCTCCTGTTCTTTTCTGCACCATGAGTTAAGTGTACCTTGATTTTTCCAGGTACAAAAGCCAACATAGTACTTCAGGTTTGTTGAAGACTGTGTATGGTCTTTGAAGGACTGCTAACAATCTCATAACACGGTACAGTAAGGGATCTCAGATTGCAGGCTGTAGATCTGGGAATTTCCCTGCTGTAACACACCTGACTCAGATCAGTGAGTGTGTAGCAGACTTGTGCGTGTGTTAATAAGTCTGACCTTGTGAACTTGAGTCAGATGTATTGCAGGAGGACACCCCCCGCACCACCAGCAAAAGAAAGTCCAGCAGGAGATTTGGTTTTTTTGGACTGAATAAACTGCTTATCATCTGATAGTTTAATGAAAATATAACGTAAATCTTTCACTGACTCCTGATTAAATACTAGAATTTTCTGCAAACTTAAATGAATCAGAACAAATATTAATGGATGTAATGTCATTATAATTGTTTTGTTTTTTTTTTTACCATATTTGTGAGGGACCGTGCAGTAAGGCAGCAGGACACAGGAGGTTTTGTTCAAATTGGGCTTCCAATATCCAAAATAGTTAACAAACGGGTAAAACCTGACAAAATGGTAAAAGAGGCCAACTAAAGATAACTAGACTCCAAAATCAGAACTGAAAGAACTCAAACAACAAATGGACAAACAAACTGACCTCTCAAACAATCGAACAGAGGAACTTAAGTATCAGCTGAGCCAAACCAAAAGTTAACACAAAGGGGAAAATAAAATAGCTACTACAGTTTAAATTAACCAGAACTCAAAATAAATCCCCAGACCCCCCCATGACACAGCATGCTGTGGTGCAGTCCAATCAGGCTGGCAGCCTTCTGAATCCACGCCTTTGCTGCACCAGGAAAAATCTCCAAATAACTCACAGAAAGGAAACAAACATAATTTAAACCATGAACACCCTGGTAGGATATCTGAAAATATGGAAACCTAAAATGAGGTATTAAACTATGCTTAATGTGAGGCTTGTGACTGCAAAAGAAAATAAACTGTATTAATGGTGAGGTGTAAATATTACCATGTGAGGCTTCCCATCACAATATTAAAGGTGTTTAATTGTTCTTACACATGTTGATCTCTTTCATTAAATATTAAAATACCAAAATGAGCCACAGAACCAAAGTAAAAATAAAGTTATAAACTACATTTTTACTATGGAAAATTACTGTTTTATTTTATTTATTTATTTTTACATTCATCTCTTAAGTTTGGTTTTAAAAGTTTGATCGCTACTGTCTCCAAATTTACTGAGACAATTTTGAGCAAACTGTTCCTGCGTCTCCTCTGGTTGTCCGACCACTGCTGTATTTTCTGAGATCACACACCGGGGAGGTGCGAGTCCAGCTGTAGTTGTCCAGAATGGGCCAATCTCAGCGGCTTTCTGTTCCTTGTGTGAACAGAGGAGTGTCCAAACAAGGAAAGACATGCGTCAGTACCATCGTGTAAAACCTGAAAGGTGGGTTTGGTTGTGTTCGGTATGTGAATCTGTGCAGTTGTTGAAGTCACATGATCATCTGCGCACACTCAACCATACGTCCATATTCAGCTGGAGTTTCTAGTGACATTTTCCATGAATGACAGCCGGCTTTGTGAAGACACTGCCACGAAGACATTCTAGATATTATTAGCTGGTTATTTTATAACATTTTTTCTTTCATCATGAAAACAAGATGAACTGAAAGAACGCCTAGAAACTTAAATTCAGAAACTCCAACATTTCTGGAACACAAGCATTTTTTTTTCTGTCAGAGATGAACACCAGGTAAGACGTTCTGATGATCAGATAATGGTCAGGTGAAGATTAAACATAAAGTATGAGGAATGTTTTACTATGCTCTCCTGGGCTCAAACATAAACAGTTTATTGAAAATCTAAATGAACTCTTTATAAACTGTATGATTGAGAACATATCCGGTCATATTTCTGGTGAAAGAATGATTTGGCATGAGTTCATATTTGTGTAAAAGACTTCCTTTACTGCGACCTGTTTCCTGAATGTAAAGTCAGTATTCTAATCTGAATTAACGCAGAAAAACAGCTGAAAATTATTGATTAAATAATCACTAATGGCTCATTACACCAGATGTTACATGCTGACTGGTTACTCACTGGTCATGTTCTTGAACAATAATATATTCCATTAATTGTAACATTTATTATCATGATTAAGAGCCCATCATAGTTTAAATGTGTAGTTTTGGGCTGGTTTATAAAAGCAGCAAGAAAGAGAGAAATGGTTTCAGGCATTGCTTACAAGAGCTGAACATGGCTGAAAGCAGTGCTTCCCAACCGGGGGTCCCCAAAGAACACGGGGGTCCCCAAGGCTCCGACTGCACAGAATCTGTGTGGTTATTAAGATGAAGTCCATGTCCACACAGACAAGTTGAGGTTTTATGATCTGGACATTTAGTCAACATGGAATCAGCAATTTGGAGCCTGAAAACTTCAGAAACCGGGTCCCAAAATAAATAAATGGGGGTCGTCAAAATCTTCTAGACAATAATATACTTACTTAAAATAGAGGTACCAATTTGTACTTAAAAGGGTCCAAAGCTTGTCGCTGGGGGTGTTCCTTTTTGAATAACATTTCTGTACATTCGGTCCTGGTCCATTTTTGTACCTTATCAAGCTGTATGAGTTAATAAAGTACAATCAAACCAATTAAAAATGATGAATAAAAGTAAAAAAAATAGAGATTATGACAACAATCAAAGATGCTAATAATAAATGTTAATTTATAATAAATTATTATATAATAATATAATATATAATAATAAATTATTATATAAATATTAGACCAAACACATATATAATCATACATGTGATTATTAGTATTATTATTATGAAAATCATAATATAATAACTATAATTATACTACTGTTTAGAAGTACTGCTATTTATAGTTGTATCCAATTTGAGTTTAGTACATTTCAAGAAGTTTGTAACCTGCTGTCATCTTGTCTGTTTGTTGAGTGTCTTATAAGCCCATGTGGGCTGGGCACTAGATTGTGCACGACACTTTAATAAAAATTATCTATCTATCTATCTATCTATCTATCTATCTATCTATCTATCTATCTATCTATCTATCTATCTATCTATCTATCTATCTATCTATCTATCTATCTATCTATCTATCTATCTATCTATCTATCTATCTATCTATCCGTGATTGTACAAGCTACGCACATTTTTCAATGCTGCAGGTACCTTTAGGGTTGAAATGGTACAAATTTGTACTTTATATTACTTTGGATCCTTTTTCATAGTATACAGGTACACTTCTGGCCTCATACAGACCAATATTGTACTTTTGAGAGAACATTTGAAAAAAATGTACCTACAAGTACAGAAATGTTCCTGTCTTGTACCTCTATTTTTGAGTGTGTATTGAAACCCTTAGAAAAAAAAAAAGAGTACTTATTAGACCAGCTTGTCCATCCAACCAGTTCTGGTGTGTCCTGGGGTAGTGAGGTCAGTTCTGGTCCATGTAGTGTGGTTTAGGTCAGTGGTAGGTCAGTGATCTGAGGGAGCTACAGTACTGGTGGAGTGGTTCATATCTATCCTGGAAACTTAGATTTTCCAGGCAAAATCTCATTCATGAATCATGTCTGAGAAACACCACAGAGGAGATGATTTTGTTCTTATTAAAAACAAGCGATTTGGTTTAACAACAATTCAATTCATATTCCTATTCGTGGTTTTTGATTTGATTTCAGGTTACTGAATCGAATCATATCGATCTTTTCTAAATGAACCAATATCATCCATGAATCGAATCAGGAACGATGAATTGTGATATGAATCAATCGTTGTCAAACCGAATCGTTACACCCCTTGTTGATAGTTACCTTAACTTTGATCGTGATTAAGCCAGAATGTGTCCTTTTATTTTCAGTTCTTTCTATTAGTTTGTGAGGCTTTTAATGTTTTTAGTCCAAATTATTCATCTGAGGGGCTTTTAGTCTTTGAACTGTGAAGAACCCACAAGTCCTCAGGAAGGAGTTGACTTCTTTTTTTTCCAGAAGAAAACTTTATGACACTCTTTTAGCATGCTTTTAAATGAAGCTGTTAACTTGATATCATTAGATCAGGGAGTGGAGGGGGTCCATCTGTCCATTAAGCATGTAGAAGGAAAAATAACATCTGTATTAATCCAAGTCTTCAGAAGGGGGGGGGGGCAACAACAACATCTTTTTCTATCTGAAAATAAGGTGATGGAGTTCTCTGGATGAATGATCAAGTCTTTGAGGTGTTGTTCCTCCTTTTGGACACTGGGTGGCAGTGTCGTTCCTGCTTTGCGCATGCTCTGTACATGTAAACACTGTAGGCCGTCTGGGCCGGTTGGAGGCTCGCGTACGTTAGTGTACACGTATTACAAGTCAATGAGAACAAGCTAACTTAACGCTGGCTAGCTTTCAGAATAAATCTTTCCTGGCTGGTTTATCTGCCAAAAAACCGTTATCAAAGTATTTAGAAGACCAGTGTTTTTCTCTGATGGTAGCAGGAAAGTAGTTTGGTGGATGGGAAGCGCGAGACGTTTGCTGCTGCGGGCTAAAAACGCTTCAAGGTAAACGATGTTCCTGCTTTTTCAGGCTGTGTCTAATTACTGGAATGGACACTAACTCGCCAGATACTTCAAGTTATTCCGCTGACCGGTGAAGTTGGCGGTATGACAGCGGGTTTAAGTGAAAGAGATGATCATGAATATCTTATTCTCGGTGTTTGTGGGAGTATAAGTTAGTTTTACAAGCTCTTCAGAGGCGTTGCTGGGGTAAAATTTTTCTGTAGAACTCATGTTAAAGGACTCTGAGTATGTCCTGCAGTAAAAACATAATGTAATTAAAGATATTCTTAGTGTTTGTGTTTCGGTGGCTGCTGCGGACAGACTGTGTTCAGGCTGGCTGTTCTGGAGTTTAGCTGGTCGGTGATGGAGGTTTCTGGAAGACTCTTGAATTCTTTGCTGGATCCTATTTCAGCCATAAAAGGAATCAGACTGGAGCGGCTCGTGCGCCCATCCTCTGTTTGTGGGAATATGTTTGGTAAAGGTGGGAGCACCATGTGTTGTCGTCGTCCTCCCCCCCCCCGGTGAGGGTTTAAAATGTTGGCTGGGATGGACCATGAACGCACCACAGACCCGTTTAGTGGACTGGCTGAGTGATGAAGGAGGTTTTAAATAGATGGCAGGAAAAATAACTTTGTGATGGATGTAAATGCGTGTTTAACCCTTCATCTGACTGGGACATGAAGTTTAAATTTACCTCTAGCTAACAGTGGCATGTGTTTATTTACATTCAGTCTCGTGCCTAAATTAGCAGCTTATTTCCACCTCAGGGTTTTACTCTGTACCTGGTTGATTGTGACGACAATCTGAAATTAATGCTCAGCTGCTTTTCTAAACCTTTGTTTTGTGAGAAGGTTGTGAGACTAGAACAGGCCAGATTGGTAGATGTACTTGTCAGAACTTGTTGCTTTTTGGTAAGAAAGCTTCATCAGCCTAAAAGAGAAGCTAGTCAGACAAAGAGCAGTAGTGGATTTTATTTTAAATGGGAGCTTACTGGTCTGGTTTAGACTCTAGAAAATTGACTTTAGAAAAATGAACATTTTTTCTTTTAACTTTCTTTTATTATGTAATAATGCTGTCGTTTTTTTCCCCTGTTGTGATCCAGTAAGATGAACTGATTTTTCAGTTAATTACCTCTTGTTTAGTCATTAGATGAAGGTCACTGTGATTGGACTTTTTCCCTCAGGTTGTTGATCAGGGGAGTCAATCTCATCATTGTTCGGGATCTACATACAACACAATCTGATCTCTAGTGGGCTGGACCAGTAAAATAACAGCATTTAACCTATAAATAACATCTCTGTACTTTTTTAGTACAGAGACGTACAAGGCAAATCTATTTATATAACACATTTTTTTAATGTACAAGAAAATTGAAAGAACCTGACTCATTAAAGGTACATTATATCGGGGTGCAGGGGAAGCAATAAAAGCAATAAAAACTACTTACCATATTTTCCGGAGTATAAGTTGCTCCTGAGTGTGAGTCGCATCAGTCAAAAAATGCATCATGAACCATAAAAAAACATATAAGTCGCACCGGACTATGAATTGTATTTATTTATTTAAAGGGATATTGTGTAAGTTCTCCTGTTATCTATTCACAAAAATTATTTCATTCAAAAGTATTTTTCCTTTTCCTTTCCCATCAACAAACTGAAGTGCTCCTGTAAGTTCTGAATTTGCCGTTCGTATCATTCATTTATACGTCGAACGGGTCAGCTCGGTGGTGGCTACCATGTCGTGTCACCTTGTTTTTACGTTCAGTAGAAGCATAACAGTAGGAAACCACAGAAACTCACCGGAGACACCGGAGTTGTTGGCTCGGTTCGAGGTGATGCTTTTGAAAAGTCACCACAGGTGCACTGAGAAGAAACCCGAGCGTTACACTGATGCTGGGTTCACGTACAGTCAGGCAGACGGCCGTTGGTAACAAACCAGATGTCATTTTAATCACAGAAGCCGAGAGAAAGATGGTAAAACATGGGTCAGGGAAAACAATACGACGTCGTCATGACAACATATCAGATGTGGACTGAAGTCACTGTAACTGACAGACCACGTCTTCACATAGAGGCTTGTTTATGCCTTTACATGCAGCGGCTGTCGTCCGTCTGCCCAGTTTCACGCGAACGCAGCATAAAAAGTACAAGGAAGCTGCTCGCGATATACAATTGTTATGTCATGATTTTAGGATTTTCCATATCCTACTTGTTACTGATAAAATTACCCTATCAGTTCAATTTCAAAGTTAATGCCTGTGAATTATCATAAACATCGTAACTAATAAGGATAAAGATGGTTTTTTAAGGATTTGTTCTACCGCACAGCCTGATGTCCAAAATGAACTCCTCTCACTGAGATAAGGCTATTTTGGGATTTTTGCCCTAGAAGCAGAATGTAGTTGTCACAAGCCTAAAGGGGCCCTCTTTTGACATTAGATGGTAATATTTACTCCTTGGCTCATGTCAGTCAATATGAATTGATACTTAAAAACATGTGAAATCGTATATATACATTTTCATATATAAGTGGCACTGGACTGTAATTCGCACAAGCCACCAAACTATGAAAAAAAGAACGACTTGTAGTCCGGAAAATATGGTATATGTGTGTGTGTATGTGTGTGTATATGTGTGTGTATGCCCTTACATCAGGGCTGTACAGTGCGAGCGTTTTACTCGCATATGCGCCTAAAAATATATTGGTGCGAGTACCAGAAAAAAAATGGGAGCACGCGTGCGAGTATAGATTTCATCCCTCTATTTTACACTTTGCTCCTCAATAAGTCAGGATTGATTTAAAGTGGAAATGAAACTGCCAACCAAACTAAATTTATTAATTTGCCAGTAGAAAAATACATGAAAAATATGAGCAAATAAGAGAAAAACGTAGCGACGTTTTTATGGTCAGGACGCCGCCATGCGGCAGCTTTGAAGTCACCGCGTTGCTCCAGCTCCACATTGAACCATCGGTATCAGCAGCTACACAACAACTAACAACCGTAACACAATTTAGAAGATGGACATGATGAAAGGCGAAGCTGAAAGACCAGTCCAGCATCCAGATCCTGTTGCAGATGCTTTCCAGTCCGTAGGCCGCGTGACTAGAGAGGAAGCCGGGCTGATCTGTAGGAGGGGGGCTGCACCTGTAGGAGCGGGCTTCAGCGCATCCAGGCTGCAGGATGGTGAGGGAGAGTGCCACGTTTGGTATAACGGGACCTGCCGCTGATTACGGGGAGTCCCGGATAGAAACAGCTGACGATCATGTCAGAGAAACCTGCTGCAGAGCTGTTCCGCTCATCGGACTGTAGCGAAGGGACTTATGAGTGTCGCCGATTGAGGTGTTCCTAATAACCCCGGCTTACACCTGGTCCGTGACGTGAGCGCAGCGCAGCGGCTTTGCTGAGCATTTACACCGTTTACTGTGCTGGCCGCGCAGCGCACCCGCCGAGCGCACCAGCTGTTGTTAGATTAGTGACATCACGGAATAACGAGAGGACTGCTAGATCGCCTGTGATTCTCATCCAAATGGTTAATTTTGTCCACATGTTCATGCGTCATGGTTTCTTATTTCACTGTAACCTTTACATGGAGATGCTGTCATGTTCAGGAGTTCAGCAGTTTAAAAGCTGCACGGTGGCTTTGTTTTAGGAAGTTACCGGATATTTTACTCTGAACCTTGTCTGACTTCCTGTCTGGTTCTATCTGAACTACTGATATTAACCGTGTCGGTGCGTGGAGCGTCAAAAATAGAGCCGCGCATCTGCAGCGCAGCGGCGCGGCACGCTGGAGCGACGACTGACCGCTCACGCGCCGCGGCGGATCAATTGTTTCAAACCATTATTACATGGGCCGCGATCCGGTGCGCATGGCACGCCGCTGCACTGCGCTCACGTCACGGACCAGGTGTGAAGCGGGTAAGAGGCTTAAGAGGAACGGAGCTGGTGAATACGCAGCGATGTTTGTAAGGACCGACACCGCAGATACCGATCCGACGGGCTCCGCTGGTGATATTAAAAACACTCAGAGCAGCTTCAGGCTTTCCTCTGCGGGCCTCTAGTTTACCAGACTCCAAGTCTTCAGATCATTTTCCTCATTCTTCTCTATAAAATGTCACACATGATCAGAGTCAGAGGTTCCTCTTCAGAGCCAAACCAACCAAACTGTGACCTCAAAGCTTAGCTTTCAGCGTCTTTTGTGGGCTTGAAATAATAATGATAATAAATAATCATATATTATCATCATCACCATCATCATATTAATAATAATACATCTGGGAGATTTTCTGATTGAAGGTGATGTTTGGTTACAGCTGCAACCCAAACCATTAGACGTCTCTGTTACATCGTTAGCATGGCTCGTCCAGCTTTTCTTCCATTAGTCCAATGAGTCTCTGGTTTTTATAATCTTTCAGTCATAGAACGAATGAGTCACACATGGCGCTTTCCCCATATTGCTGTTTAACAAAGAAAGTTAAAGAAGGGCCTGCTGCTACAGTTAAGTATCTGCAGAAGAAGAATCAGGGAGCAGGTGTTATCGCCCCTACAGTCATAGGTTTTCATGGGTCACAGGTTTTGCTGTAACACCGGTTTGGTGCCCTTTTAACAACAATGCATAATGCAAAATCAACATCCATACCAAAGCCCACCTGACCCAGACCAACCCCACCCAGACCAGATCCTGCTTGGACCGCTGATGGACACAGCCAGTGTGCCAGGGACAACAAAAACTGTAGGACAGGGAAGTTCTCTGGATTTAAAACTTTTGTTTCTCGGTGTAATGCATCATTTGGCCTGCCTGGCGAAGGTATTATTATTGATATTTAAATGTGCTATTTAAGAAAATTCATAGTGCTCCTAAATTTTTTCTGTGCTCTAAATTTTTTCATTTGGGAGCACTAGTGCTCCTAATGAAAAAGCTAAGCGTACAGCCCTGCCTTACATGTCTCCCTAAAGTCCTTCAGACAGCGGCAGTTGAGTCCACATTGCTGCTGATCCTCATAGGCTGACTCAACTGTCTTAATATGAAGTTCAAATCCAGGTCCGAGTCCTGGAGCCTGTTTCAAATCGCACACTTGCCTGAGTGCACTGGAATTCAGTGCGTAGTGCGCATTGTGTACTTCGTCTGTAGTGCACACTATTGTCATTAAATGCTGACCCAAACAGAGCACTGCACTTACAGGAAGTGACGGACTAGCATTGCCCGCTAATGTGAGCTAACTCTACTGAGCAGGTATACCCCACCCACCAAACCCACACCCACTTTCCAATTACCCCCCCCCAAAAAACAATACCAAACAAACCCCAATTAAATTTCCATATCCACAAAAAAAATTAAAAACTTCCCCCCCAATTTTCCCATCAAACAGTGGCCTCAAACAAATGACCAGATCATAACTGTCAGTAGGAGTGAACAGCTTGGTAGCATGCCACATATATATTAGTAATTATGTCTAAATCATTTCATAAACATTACTGAAATCAAATACAATACCGCCTCCGATGCAGCAAGGGTCGCCACCGCTTCATTTACCACCATTATTCAGCTCTGAAAGCAGTTCGAAAGTCCCGCCTCTTCCTCTAGGTCAGCAAGATGGCGTCCGTTTAGTGCGAGTAGTGTGCTTCGTTTTGCACTTCATTTTTGGCTGTTATTAGGGCAACATCCTGGTACTTTCAGTGCACTGAATTGTCGCTTAAATGACACCATGTGTGCACTACACACTCAAAAACAGTGTTTGAAGTGCTCAAGTGTGCGGTTTGGGACAGACCCCTGGACTACTCCCAGATCTCTGGCTTGGTTTTAGCCTTTAAGTTGTAAAACAAAAGTTAATGTATTTTCTGCATATACTGTAGCAGTACTAATTAATAAATCAGTCTCTTGTTTGACAATGAGATTAATCACGATTAATCGTTTGACAGCCCTATATTTTTAACGGCCACTTTATTAGGTACACCTTGCTTGTGCGGGGTTGGACCCCTTTGCCTTCAGAACTGCCTTAATCCTTCGTGGCATAGATTCAACACGGTACTGGAAACATTCCTCAGAGATTTTGCTCCATATTGACATGACAGCATCACACAGTTGCTACAGATTTGTCGGCTGCACATCCATGATGAGAACCTCCCGTTCCACCACATCCCAAAGGTGCTATATTGGATTGAGATCTGGTGACTGTGGAACATTGTCATGTTCAAGAAACCAGTCTGAGATGATTCCTGCTTTATGACATGGCGCATTATCCTGCTGGAAGTAGCATCAGAGGATGCTACACTGTGGTCATAAAGGGATGGACATGGTCAGCAACAATACGCAGGTAGGCTGTGGTGGTTAAACTGCCACGGTGGTACGAAGGGGCCCAAAGTGGGCCAAGAAAATCTCTCCCACATCATTACACCACCACCACCAACCTGAACCGTTGATAAGAGGCAGGATTGATCCATGCTTTCATGTTGTTGACACCAAATTCTGAGCCTACTTTCCGAATTTTGTAGCAGAAATGGAGACTCATCAGACAAGACAACATTTCTCCATCTAGTATTGTCCAATGTTGGTGAGTCTGTGTGAATTGTAGCCTCAGTTTCCTGTTCTTAGCTGACAGGAGCGGCACCCGGTGTGGTCTTCTGCTGCTGTAGCCCATCTGCTTTCAGGTTGGATGTGTTGTGCATTCAGAGATGCTCTTCTGCAGACTTCGGTTGTAACAAGTGGTTATTTGAATTGCTGTTGCCTTTCTATCAGCGGGAACCAGTCTGGCCATTCTCCTCTGACCTCTGGCATCAACAAGGCATTTGCGTCCACAGAACTGCTGCTGCAGTGGATATTTTCTCTTTTTGGACCATTCTCTGTAAACCCTAGAGATGGTTCTGTGTCAGCAGTTTCTGAAATACTCAGACCAGCCTTCAGGCACCAACCACCACCATGCCACGTTCAAAGTCACTTAAATCACCTTTCTTCCCCATTCTGATGCTGGTTTGAACTGCAGCAGATCGTCTTAAATATGTCTACATCCCTAAATGCAGTGAGTCGCTGCCATGTGATTGGCTGATTAGAAATTTGCGTTTACGAGCAGTTGGACAGGTATACCAAATAAAGTGGCCAGTGTGTGTATATGAAAATGAAGTGAAAGAGATTTTAATAAGAAGCATGTCAAAATTAAAAAGAAAATGGATCAGAACTTCAAGCTCAAAAGAAACTGTGTAGATCTAAACTTCTGAGAACAGGTGGGTCTTTCACCTGGATGTAAAGAAACTGAGTGTTTCAGCCGATCTAAGGGCTTTCTGGGAGCTTGTTCCAGATATTTGAAACATGGAAGTTGAACGCAGCTTCTCAGGTCTGGTTCTGACTCGGAACTGATAAGAGACCAGATCCAGATGACCTGAGGGGTCTGGTGGGTTCATACTGGGTCAGGTGGTCACTGATGTACTTTGATCCCAAACCATTTAGATAGTCCAGCAACAGAACTTTAAAGTCTACCCTCTGATGGACCGGCAGCCAGTGTAAAGACCTCACAGCTGGACTGATGTGGTCCACTTTTCTGGTCTCAGTGAGAACTGGAGCAGCAGAGTTCTGAATGAGCTGCATCTGTCTGATTTTTTTTGGTAGACCTGTCAAGACACTGTTACGGTAATCAAGTCGACTAAAGATGAATGCATGGACTTTTTCATTGTGCATGATGCAGAATTCATAGGCTGTTAGATCCATTTTATTTGACTAAGCTGTGTTGGTGCAGGAATGAACGCACTGGGCGTATGAGGGCCTACACTTTTCTTTCCAAACTGGGTGTCCCACTGTACCCCCCCCCCCCCCCCCCCCCCCCCCCCCCCCCCCCCCCCCCCCCCCCCCCCCCCCCCCCCCCCCCCCCCCCCCCCCCCCCCCCCCCCCCCCCCCCCCCCCCCCCCCCCCCCCCCCCCCCCCCCCCCCCCCCCCCCCCCCCCCCCCCCCCCCCCCCCCCCCCCCCCCCCCCCCCCCCCCCCCCCCCCCCCCCCCCCCCCCCCCCCCCCCCCCCCCCCCGGGGGGGGGGGGGGGGGGGGGGGGGGGGGGGGGTGGGTTACACACACACACACACACCACACTTTAGGGGGTTGTGGGGGGGGGGGGGGGGGGGGACCCCCCCCCCCCCCCCCCCCCCCCCCCCCCCCCCCCCCCTCCCCCTCCCCCTCTCTCTCTCTCTCTCTCTCTCTCTCTCTCTCTCTCTCCCCCCCCCCCCCCCCCCCCCCCCCCCCCCCCCCCCCCCCCCCCCCCCCCCCCCCCCCCCCCCCCCCCCCCCCCCCAACTCATTGTAAAACAAATAAAATGAATAATATAAGGGATGTCAAAATCCATGTGGAAGAGTAGTGAAGTTGACCCGTAAATTTTAATAAACAACTAAATCATTACTTGTGACGAATTAAAAATCCGCGTTTGGTATTTTCTCATTGGCAAAAGCTGATTTTGGGATTGTAGGTGGTTTGATTTAATGGTGAATTGAATCTACTAAAAACTTCATCTTCCTTATGAAGTTTATATCTTTAAAGCCTTATATGACTTCACACAACCTTGTCCAAGTGCGCCGTGTCACAGTTGCGCTGCAGTTCAGTTCTGACCTCCGAGGAGCGTCAGCTCACACAGGAGGGTTTCAAACTTACTTGCATCTCTGCATACTCCATTCAAGTGAAGAGCAGACTTCTGATGGCAGAGTAGCCTTCAGCTGCTGCTGAAGGTGGTAATGTACAGTGTGGTCACTGACTCCACCTCACACAGCATCTTAAAGGGACATGAATGTAGCCTACCTGCACACAGCCAAAAGAGACAAATACGATTTTTTTCAATATATTGATGTGGAAAAAATGGTGTCAGTGGTTGTAAATTTCAGTTTTTGACATATTGCCCAGGCCTAGGGTCAGTTAACACGAAATATTTGATTGTCTTATCTTTAAAAAATCCTGGCAGATAAGCTAAGGCTTTACACCTTTTCTTTAAATACTGATGAAGCCACCGGCCAGAACATGGATAACATTTGAAATGTTATTGTGCTTTTTTTAATGATGAGGCAGGCAAAGTCCAGACACAAAATCTGACAAGCAAAAGAGTTAATTTGGCATATCTCTGTATTATTCTGCTGAAGGTAAATAATTCCATGCGGTCCTATGGGCTGCAGTGGCAGCAAGTTGTCAGTATTCTCCTGGATAGCTGTGCAGTCATCGGGTGATGGACATGTTTCCGCTATTTTCTGCATGTTAAACTGTCTCCACCAGTATAGGGCTTGGGAACCGACGTCACAGCGCAATGCATTGTGGGAGGTAAATAACACGCCGCTGCCATGTTTTGAGGCCAGCCGGAGAGACCGACTGAGAACAAGAAAACGGCAGGATGCTTAAAGTTTAAAAAGAAAGAAAAGACCGGTACCAGGATAAACTTCTTCCCGAGGCAAGGAGACGCTATCTGGATAAGATTGCGTTAATCGGAGATAAGGATCCGTATGAAATGCTGGCTACAGAGCGGACCCGTGACCCTGATCTTCTGCTTCCTCTAACATTCCCCAATATTTTCACATACTTGGTCTGTGGCATGAGCGCCTACACCTCGTCTCAGTTTCGGAATTACACGTCCCTGGAAGCTCATGAACAGTTTACGAACGGCTGGGTCCAAGAAATGGAAGCCTGCAAACTGATGGGCTCAGACAACATCGTCATTAGTGCTTTTCCAGGGTTCCATTCATTCATGTGTTTGAATGAGGCTTCCTTGTAGCCTGTTAGCATGCTAACCGCAATATATACAGAAGTTATGTTACAAAATAAAAAGGTAGCTTTACAGGCAATTTCAATGAAAAGTGGGAGAAAGTATGAAGGTAATTGTCCAATTATGACACATATTTGCACTTACCGGAATGAAAATGCCTAGAACACACGAGGAAGGATGGGATGTTAGTAAAATGTATGTCTGTGCGTGTTGCAGCTGCTATCCATGCCATCCGCCTCCTCCGGGTTACTTCTGACACAAGACTCCCTTGATTTTGTTTTCATGTTGGAAACGGAAAAAAATAAATAAATAAAAAAAGACGGCCGGTTTTCAGTTTTTTTCCAGATCGATCATGTGTAGGAAAATTGCAACCCACAACACAGCAAAGGTTTGGGAGACAATGCCATTCTGACATTCCTCCATTCCGACATGGCCCCAAACTGTCAAAATGGCAACAACTAAACGTCTCATCATTCTGGCATTTTTTTCATCCTATGGTCGAAATGACATCCCACCATTCCAATAATTCCTTTAAAAACCTCCTCCGGCATTCAGATTTCTACGTACTTTTACAGCATCATCTTTACTCCACAACCTCGCAAAGCAACTTAATGATCTGTTATCAAAATCTCCTGAAACGGGAAATATAATCTGCCTCCACGTATTAATGTAACTCCAGCTGGTCTGAAACATGTTAGATTCATGTCTGAATCTCAGGATCTCTGACTGTCAGCAGAAAAATCACCGTCAGTCACCGCAGCAGCTGGAGCAGAGTCTCCACAGAGCCGCGCGTCTTTGCGCGCGCTGGCATCATAATGCGACATTAATAACTGCAGTTGCAGATATCAATGACGGCGCTGCAGGTGACTCCTGAAGTCACTGACTAATTCTAGCGAAAACGTGTGAATAATGTCCAGTCTCCATGCTGTACAGCAGGGGAGGGCGCATCATTGTGCACATTTATGGATGCCGGCATTACACTTTTTCTTTTTTTTTTTTTTAATCTCCAGACGCAGCGGCTCGAAATGAATTTCGAAATGAAGCCGCATCCTCCAGATAAACACTGAGCTCCATCAGAACTGTTTAAAAATCTGATTTCAGAAGCTAAAACTTTATTTTGGAAATTAATCAGAACACAGTTAAAGAAATCACCAGCGCGCTTGCTCTTGGCACAATTTAAAAAGCAATAGGAGAAGATTGCGCACTGTACTGTTAATTATATCTAATTCTTTTAGCTTTATATATATATATATATATATATATATATATGTTTGTGCTTTTTAATATATATTTTAGATAAGTAATCTATTTGCCATCATTGTATCCTCTCGTCTGTTTATATGCAAACGCACTGCAGTTTCATATTTCGAGGGTTTGGAGGGGAAACTGGATTTCATTCCTTGGCATTTTACCAAATTACCAAATTGTGTGTTGTGGCAGCAAATATTTATTCATTTGCAGAAGCTAAACTCCTAATGAGGCTCTCTTCATCGTTTGCAGTTCAGTACCGACAGCACCGAGTCAGAGACTCTTATTAACACACGTTTCCTTACATGGAAAGCCTTGGTGGGACGTTTGTGTGCCAGACTAGCGGGATTTCGGGATGGTGGTATGTTGAAATGACAGTATGTCGGAATGCCAGCATGTAACCATCAAAATTCTACCCATGTTACGTAAGTAGCCCGACTTCAAACAATGGCCTCAAAACATGGAGAATCCTCACGTCGACCCCCGCGGGGCTTACGCTGTGACGTCACGTTCC
>JALJCO010012905.1:0-131655 GCA_023101725.1 Atherinomorus stipes | reverse complement strand
CTTTAAGGATATGGGACGGCCCAAATCCATTGCTTCCTGCTCCTCTAACATGGGCAAATTCAGATTGCTGGAGGAACTGTTTGCATTTCTCTGAGTCAAAATTAAGCGTTGACCTGTACAGCTCCTTATAAAAAGAGTAGAACCAACGTTTATCGCCTTGGGATCAGACGAAATGTATTGTTGGCCGTTCTGATGATATTGATTGATGCCCTGGACTCACTTTGTTTAAGCTTTAGCACTAACAACCTACTTGGTTTGCTAATAATTCTGCCTGACTGTGCATGATAAACTCCGCCCACCTACTCAAGAGATCATTGAGCTCCACCCTGACTTCCCCTCAGTTCCTTTTCCACTGATTTAGTATATTTACCTTTTAACTGGTTCTCAAGTGTATGACATTTTTTCTCTAACTCGCAAATCTTGCAGCTCCTTTCTTTCGTAAGGTGAGATGCATAAGAAGATGTGAGGTCTCTGACACAACCTTTGGTGGCCATCCAAACATACGAGGCATCATCTACTGTGTCTCTATTACTGTGTATAAACTCCGTAATCCTTTCTCTACAATGAGCCACAACTATCTCATCTTGTAAAAGCGCCGTATTAAAGTGCCACCGTGGTGTTTTATTAACTCTGTGGCTTAGGTCTATCGTCATCAACAGTGGATTATGGTCAGATAGTGTTGCCGGCAGCACCTGTATCAAATCTACACCCATTTTCAGACTTGAAGAGAGCAGAAAGTAGTCAATTCTGGAATGTGATTTGTGATACGCAGAAAAGTATGTATAATTCCTAATGCCCTGGTTCTGAACGCGCCACATATCCACTAAGTTGATATTCTCTATCATGGTGTTAAGAGCGGCCGATGCTGCCCGCTGGGCATGGGAAACAGACAAGGTGGATCTATCTAAATGGGCTAGATGCACGGCTCCACTACTTCCTAAACTTCAGACAGCATCTTTGCTTCCTGTCTTTCATGACTGGACAAACTGATTAGCCCAGGTGTGTCTGGCCAGTTACTCAGGTCAGACACACCTGGATTAATCAGTTTGTCCAGTCACGACAGACAGAAGGCAAAGATGCTGTCTGAAGTTCAGGAAGTAGTGGAGCCGTGGCATATAGCCCATTGAGGTCGCACACTGCATTCATGTCCCCTCCTATAATCAGCTCATATTCTATTAGGGACAGCAGCTCCTTGGTAAGCTGAGGAAAAACAGGGGGTCAAAGACTGCCGGAGCATATACAGATGCAAAGGCAACTTTCTTTCCATATATAGATGTACATAAATATGCTATCTGACCCGACGTCCCTTTGTTAGTCTTTTCCACCTCTAAGGCTAGGCTTCTTTTAGTCAAGATGACTGTCCCCCTAGAGTTAGAACTCCCACAGGCTGAAGCTACAAGTTTAAGTTGTTTATTTTTTAAAGTGTGATAGATCCTCCGCCTTCAAATGCGTTTCTTGAACAAATGCGACATCCACATTCTTACGGCGGAACAAGTCTAGATATTTTGCTCTTAACTTTTGCATTACAGCTCAGTATGATACAGTATGTATCAGTATAGATAACTTAACCATTATCGAAGTTGGTATCTTTAGCTCCAGGTGTGATAATAGAAAGTTTAACCCTGATGTACGCATCATAACCAAGATATCCACCCTCCCCTCTCCCTCTGCTGCCAATCCTGACTCTCCCGCCCCCCCAAAACCATCCACCCCCCCTGAACAGTGGTTCTGATCCGAGTGACTTCCGCGTAACGCAGCTCGGTAAGACTACTTCAATTCCCATCCATCCCTCCCTTGCAACAGTTAACTTCTTTCTGACAGGTTAACTCAACAATAAAACACTAACTGGGAGCCCTTATTCATCCAAAATGATAAGATGCTAAAAAGGAAGTACAGGTGGAAACAAAATTAGGCACATAAATGTACATATTGTGCCCTAGTTATCAATTTTTGGCCAAAGATCAAAACCATATTTAGTCAACACAAATACTGGTAGCCCCTTTTAAAATTTTTATCTGACAGCCCTTATTTAACCATTTCAGTATTAGGGCATCCTAGAATAACAAAATAACAGTAACAGCAGATGAGGTGAGTCTTTGAAGTGATCAAAAGTAAACATTCTGGCCTGATGTTACAGTTTTCCCACCTCAGTATTGTAACAGGGTAGTTGTGAACATATGGCGGGCAGGGATGTCAGCGCATTGGTGCGTCAGCAGCTGATCCGCCACAATATCATCCACGCTGATCCGAGATGTCGGACTGTTTTATGCATTTTTGTACTTTTTATGGCTTAATTGTAAACACTTTGAGTACTCTTGTGGTTATTGTAAAGGGCTAATCAAATAATATTTGATTGATTTAATTGATTCAGTTTACTTGTCAAAAAGAAATCAATAGCTCTTTACAGGATTACCAGCTGTAACTCATTAAGGCTAGTTTTGCCAAACATGTACTTTAACAGTTGTAAAACTCCTTGCTGAGCTCAAAGCATCAAAGTAATCATATAGAGAAAGGGAGAAATTGGTCATCACTCATGAATTCCGGGACAGCGCCGCCATGTTGCATGAATAAGCTCAACAGTGAATGGACACAGTTGTGTCTGAGATCGCGTCTGCGTTCTGTCGGGACATCTGAGTGTGTTAGTTTTTTGGGTTGCTGTATCACCTGCTGCTCCATTACCACGAGAAATAATGAAGGTGAGAAAGTAAATGGAGGAAGTTTTTATAGATAAATAGTAAGAAGGAGACCAAATCCCGAAGACAACACTGGGTGTCATGTCTGTGACGATGCATTGCTGTGAAAACAGCCTGCAGGCTTACTGGGATCCGTCACTGCCTCAGAAATAAAACTTTGTATCATGTAGTGTCACGTTAAGCAGTCATCTCACTTCCCTCCTCTGATCAGGCCTGATTAATAGCTGCAGGTTCTGCAGCCACAGCCGGTTACCTTGGCAACGCGTCACAATGAGAGATATTAAATAATCCGCTCTACCAGATCTTGTGGAAAAACTTATGATTTTAATGGCAGAAAACAACAATAATGTATTACCCTGATGAAGGCTTAATAGCCGAAATGCGTTGGTGCATGAGGTGCGTGAATAAATTCACCTGCAAACCCAAAGTGCCTCGACTCGTCCTTTCTTCTTTTGAATATTTTTCGGCCACGAGCTTGATGAGCACCTGCTGGCTTATTTTTCCATTGAGTCATTGTTCCTAAAGACCTGATCCAGTGAGCACTACACCTCCTTCCTTTCATAATGTATTAATAATTGACTTAAAGGGACATTGTGTAAGCTCGCCTGTTATCTATTCACAAAAATTGATTCAGTCATTTTCTGTACCGCTTATCCAGTTCAGGGTCGCGGGGGTTGCTGGAGCCTATCCCAGCTAGTATCGTGCGAGAGGCAGGTACCCCCTGGACAGGTCGCCAGTCTGACACAGGGCCAACACAGAGAGACAGACAACATTCACACACACATTAATTCCTAGGGACAATTTAGAGTGATCAATTAACCTAACATCATGTCTTTGGACGGTGGGAGGAAGCCGGAGTACCCGGAGAGAACCCACGCATACACGGAAGAACATGCAAACTCCACACAGGAAGGCCACTGTTGTAATTGTTCGAACCCCCCAGCTGGGAATCGAACAAGCGATCTTCTTACTGTGAGGCTGCAGTGCTAACCACCACGCCACTGTGCAGCCCCCTAAATTGATCTTTTTGTTCAAAAGTGTTTTTCCATTAATCAGTAATCCTCCCATCAACAAACTGAAGTTCTCCTCTAAGCTCTGAATTTGCCATTCGTATCATTCATATATATGTTGAACGGGTCGACTCAGTGGGGGCTACCATGTCGTGTCGCCATGTTGTTACGTTCAGTAGAAACGTGACAGCAGGAAACCACAGAAACTCACCAGAGACACCGGAGTTGTTGGCTCAGTTCCAGGTGATGCCTTTGAAAAGTCACCGCGGTTGTGAGGAGGAACCGAGCGTTACACTGATGCTGCGTTCACGTGCAGTTGGGCAGACGGCCGTCGGTAACAAACCAGATGTCATTTTAATCACAGATGCCGAGAGAAAGACGGTAAAACATGGGTCAGGGAAAACAATACGACATCGCCATGACAACATATCTGTATCCATGTCTGTAACTGACAGACCACGTCTTCACATACAGTAGAGGCTGGTGATGCCTTTACATGCAGCGGCTGTCGTCCGTCTGTCCGGTTTCACGCAAATGAGCATGAAAAGTATTTGCGAGTTGCTTGCAATATACAGTTGTTACAGTGTCCCTTTAATATTTATTACTTTATGTGACCATGGTATAAGCACGATAATGGGAGTGGGTAAGTTAATAATAAGGTTAATTATACGTATAATAATTATGATATGATATAATATATATATATAAAATATTATCATATAATAATTAGTTAATAATATAGCCGAGTGGGTAGCCTAGTTGTAGCGTGTCGAGTCCCTGACACGACCCCTAGGTCGTGGACCCCTGAGCAAGGGGTCGCTTTAAGTAGCAGCCCACTGCTCTCTGATACTCACAGTACAGAGATGGGTAAAATGCAGAGCCCTAATTTCCCCTCGAGGATCTTACCAGTATAACAAAATAAATAAATAAATAATGCTCTTAGAGGTGTCCGGGGGGGGTATGCTTGTGAGTGTCTGGTAGGGATGGCCGTGAGGGGCTGAAGAAAGAAGGGCGGGATTGTGACAGGTCAGAGGGAAGGGTGGGGCTGGACATGTAAGGGGGGGGAGTGCATGGGGGTATTGGGGGTTAGGGAGGTGGGGGCGTATGTGTGAGGTGGAGGGAGGGGTCGGTGCAGGTGTGTGGGGGGAGTGAATGTGGGTGTTAGAGGGTATCAGGGGGTGGGGGTATGTGTGGAGGGTAGAGCGAGGAGAGTGTTGGGGGTGGAGGGAGGGGAGTGAGTGTGGGTATGTAAGGTCGGAGAGCGGAGCGGGTGGGTGCATGTTTGTGGGGGGAGTGCATGTGGGGGTTGGGGTATGTGTGTGGGGCATGTGTGTGAGTGTGGGGGGTGGTAGCAGTGGTGGCGCCCTGGTGTCAGGTGTGTGGGGGAAGGGACGTTGGGGTGGGGGCTGACCTGTCCTTGGGTCGGGTGGGGGGGCTGCTGCTGGGCGCTTGGGCCCTGGGCCTGGCGCTGTCCCTGCCCCAGGGGCGGCTGGCACCCGGTGGGGTCGGCAGCTGCTGGTCTTGGTCCACTGGGGCCTGGGCCCCCAGACCGCGGGGGGCTCCGGCTGGGGCCGCCCTTTACTGCCCTCTGGCAAGGCAAGGCAGGTTTATTTGTAAAGCTCATTTCATGTACAAATCAATTCAAAGTGCTTTACATAAAACATAAGCAAAAGGGAGAGAAAAAAAAGATCTGGGGGGATGTATGTCCGTTCTCTTGGGGGGGCGGCTCGGATCTGGGCCTCTGGGTGTCTGCTGCGGGCCTGGGTCATGAGCTTTGCGGCCTTCCTCCTCCTTGCAGAGACGAGGCTGCATCTGCATGACTGTATCACCATGGAGACCCTTTATTATGCATGTTGACACTGACGCTGCTTCTCGTTGCGCTGACTAGGTTGTACCTCTTCTCTACTTCCCATTGCGCTGACAAGGTTGTACCTCTTCTCTGCGTAGTTCTGCGTGTGTTTGTATGATCTGAGGATATTTAAGCCACCTGCAGGTCCTCCTGTGGGGGATTGCTTGTTTTGTTTTCCGACAGAGACCTTGGAATGTTGTTTAGGGATGTCTGTACAGATGCACCAGTGAACTGTGGAAGTGGATTCATGTTCTCTCTCCTCTCTCTCTCTTTCTCTCTTTCTCTCTCTCTCTCTCCCTCTCTCTTCCTCTTCCTTACTCCTTTCTCTCTGTTCCACTTTCTATCATTACCTCTGTTAACTTTCATTTCTCCCTTGTCAGGCCCAGCAGTATGATATGGAATGCTGTTATAGACAAATGTTAAATTAAAGAAATAAAATGAATAAACAGGATATCACGGGGAGCCTTGTGTTCATAAAGCTCCGTTTGGCAAAGCAAAACTGTTCAACACAATAAAGCAATCGGATTTCCATTCTGCTGCTATGATGCTGGACAGGACAAGTAAAAAGAAAAGAAGAAGAAAAAAGAGAAAAATAAATAAATTGTTGTCTGTAAACTCCTAACTAGTCATCAATAATGACAACATTCAGCTAATGCCCACTAAACTTGTACTTTAGGGTTCAAAGTTTAATTTAACTTTCCTCTGAGCAAATTGTTGTTGTTGTTTGAAGGTTTAAATACGTGGAATTGCTGCACTCATCCGCTGGTAAATCGTTTGCATGCTTCATGTGATTTGTAATTCCGAAATTGGTCTGATGTGTGTAGGTACTACACCACAAACCAGATTGGAAAAATATCAGGAAAACACAGGGGTGGGAGTGAGTTCTTGTCCTGGCTGTAACTGCTTCGCTGGATCAAATTTGGATCTTGGTTGTTAATTTTTGCCACTTTTGTATGGAGCGGTTTCTCCTCTGAAGATAAAGTCTCCCAGTAAATCCATGTCCCTTTTTCAACTTCAGCATATGTTAAAATTTCTTCAAATCACTTAGGGAACTCAGTCGCAAAAACAAACTCAGGTAAACATCTAAACTATTCAACTATTAAAAAGATCAGTGTTTTAATTCTATGGAGTACTGTTACAGGTGCACTCTGAATACATATTACATATGAGCCTGTGATGGCTGCTGCTGCTGCTGCTACAGCCACACAGATGTGGTAATCAAAACACTACACCAGTATTTTTGTTTCTTTACATAGGATTAATTTACAGAGCCATTTCATTATTTAGTTTATGACAACACTGTAATCTAGAATTAGTGCGCACATTTTGGTTTACCTTGTTTGTCATGATTTAATTTGTATTTCCTTGAGTTTTGCAGTTGCTCCAGTCCCTTGGCTGAGGAACCAGCAGGTGGCCAAGGGGCTGAGCTGATTGGGATCATACCACATCAGTGCACATGGGAGGGGGAAATGGGTTTTTGTTTAATTTAGTTTAGTTAGGTCTTTTGTATGTGTTGCAGGTCCCGGGCACGCGACCATACAGCAGTTCTGATAAGAAAAAGGTTAAATGAGCAGACAGGACACCATCATGCTGCTGCTGCGTTGACTCATCGTCACAGAGTTTTATTTTAACATTTTGTAATAAATGCATTTGATGTTTTTGGTTAACAGTAACAACCTCTATTCATCCAGTCCAAAACCACAGAATGACTGAACAAGGCAATTACAGGAGCTTCTGACTAGATCCCAGATATATGACTTGGCATGCGGACGCCATGTTTAATACAACAATCGTACAGCGCTGGCCTCGCCATTTTACACAACAGTGTAACAGAGCTAAAAACATCAACGGCCAGACAGTCATCAAAACAATACTTTAGGCTGTACCACTTTGTTTTACACATTTTTCGTACACATAAAGCACTAACCTGATAAGAAAAAGGTTAAATGAGCAGACAGGACACCATCATGCTGCTGCTGCGTTGACTCATCGTCACAGAGTGACGGGAAAAGCCAACGACGGCACAAAGCAGACTTCCAGCTGGCTGCCCAATGTCCTGCTGCCACCTACTGACTTTGCTGGGTATTACACCAAAAATAAAACAAAGCCATAAGGACTGAAATGGGATATACTAGCCCAGAAATAACCTTCAGCACAAGCTGGAATATATATTGTTACCCCATGCAGTGAGAGAAACATGAACTTAAAAATTGGGACCACATCTTTGGTGTGCGTCACACACTCCCTCACAAAGAAAGATGGCTCCTGCCATTGCATAAAAATGAACATTTCCCAAAAAACATTAAACTCACATCAACGAAACTCACTTAAAGACAATTTTTGTCGCTTCTATTTTGTTCCCTTTCCTAATACACCGAAGTAGGGATGACATACGGCACATAAGTTGTAAAGGGAGCAACTGATATGGTATCGCAAAAGGAGGTGCCTGGCATGGGATATAATGTGCTTGAACATAATGTAACTCTGCTACGTTGACTGGAGTGTAAGTCTTCGCATGCACCCTAGTACTGTTAATAGCACCTTTTGACTGGTAAGATGGCTCACCTAAGGACTCATATGTTAGCATCTGAGCAGGCTTTCTCTCACGTGTAGATTTCCTGACTGCTGTGCTATGACTCTGGAACTGATCGGCAACTGCGTCTTGAAAAGTAGTTCGGTAGTCAGGTGGGTTGTGTTCCGTCTGAGGGACTGCAACACCAAGTTCTGACTGCCTACTGGCCAATTCTGATGATTGCACCTCCCCTGCTGCTTCCTCTCCATGTTCTAACAGTGGTCCAGGGGCTGTGTCACCTTGAACATCACATGCAGGAATGTCCCACGTTCCCTCCTGGCCTTGTGGGCTACATTGGAAAGGGACAGGGACAGGTTTTGTCTTGGGTACTTGAACTATGCTTTGGGATTCATTGATAGTTTTCTCCCTCACAGGTACTTGGATCCAGTAATTTGGGCCTTCTTCCTCATCAGAGTCTGAAAAATCACTGCCTGCAGGCCATTGCTCCTGCCCCTTTTGTTTCTGTCTGTTTATCACTTGTTCTCCTTTTGGTTGAGGTGAGGTCTTTGTCCCTTTTTCTCTTCTTTTCCCTTTAGGGGTGGCGATGGAGGGTTAACAGGTAAGTCATTCACTAGATGCAACAAGTTCCTGTGCAAGGTGCGCATTTTAGCATCACCCCTTTCTGGAAACACCTTATACACAGGGCCATCATTCATCTGCTCTTTGACAATGTACACCATATCCTCCCAGTATGATCTTAACTTTCCTGGCCCCCCTCTCTCACCCAGGTTACGGACGAGGACACGATCACCTGGCTGAAGAGTCACTCCTCTAAGATGGCGATCATAATACTGTTTTGCTCTGGCACTTGAGTGGTGGCTATTTTCAGAAGCTAGCCTGTACGCCTGCTTCATTCTTGCTGCCCACCTTTCTGCATAACCCCTATGAGATGTGGCTTCTTCATCTGCTGCGAGACCAAACAGAAGATCTACAGGTAGGCGGGGATGACGGCCATATAGGAGATAGAATGGGGAGTAGCCAGTTGACTCATGCCTTGTGCAATTGTAGGCATGGACCATCTGAGCCAAATGTTCTTTCCATCTGCTTTTCTCTTTATCTGTCAGGGTACGAAGTAGCTGCAGGAGGGTTCTGTTGAATCTCTCAGCTGGGTTACCCTGAGGATGATAGGGTGTTGTCCTGGAATGCCCAACTCCTGAAAGCTGCTGCAAGGTCTTAAATAAGTTGTTCTCAAATTCACGGCCCTGATCGTGATGCAGCTTCTTGGGGAAACCAAACCGTGGGAAGAAGTCATTGAACAACTTTTCTGCAGCTGTCTTTCCTGATTTATTCCGAGTGGGGTAGGCCTGCGCGAAGCGGGTAAAGTGATCCACTACCACCAGTATGTATTCGAATCCCCCTGTACTTGGCTCGAGGTGTAAGTAATCGATGGATACCAGTTCAAGGGGATAAGTTGTGGTGATGGAACCCATAGGCGCCCGGATATGAGACACAGGTTTCTTTCTTTTGATGCATGGACATTTCCTTGTGACATAGGCCTGAATTTCTTTCTTCATATATGGCCAATAGAATCTGTCCCTTGCCAGGCTGAGGACCCTCTCTGTACCTACATGGCCCATTTCATCATGAAGATACTTCAGAGCAACAGATCTATACTTTTCAGGTACAACCAGTTGTCGTCTCTGGACTGTCTTCCTGTATAACAGTCCATTCTCAATTTGAAGCTTTTCCCACTCTTGCAGAAGCCGCCTCACTGGACCACTAGTGGCTTCTCTTATGTGATTTGTAAGGTGGATGTGCCTTTCCTTTAGTCTCATAACCTCACCAATGACTATGTCATCTCTTTGTGCTTGCCTGAGCTCCCCATGACTTATGGAAGACTGGCTCCCTGATGTGCTGGGCTCTGGGCTTTCCTGTGACAAGTTTAAGACAGCAACATAAGCCACATCATCCGCTTTGGCGGCCTGACTACCTTCCCAGGTGGCTTGGATGGTGTCTTTTGAAAGTTCCTCTGTATATGCAGCCACATTCTCAGAGATGTCAAGTGGCAGTCTGGAGAGAGTGTCGGCATCATTGTTGACTTTACCAGGCCGATATTTGATGTCAAAATTGAAATCGGCCAGCTCACCAACCCACCTGTGACCCACTGCATTTAATTTTGCAGTGCTCATGACGTAGGTCAGGGGGTTGTTGTCTGTGTACACTGTAAATGAAGGGGCATAGAAGAGGTAATCGTGAAATTTCTCACATACAGCCCATTTCAACGCAAGAAACTCAAGTTTTCCTGAGTGCATGTGATACCTCTTCTCTGCAGGGGACAGTGTTCTTGACCCATAGGCGATGACCCTCAACTTTCCCTCTTGTCGTTGGTACAACACAGCCCCAAGGCCTTCTGCAGATGCATCTGTGTGTAATACAAATGGCAGGTCAAAGCTGGGATAGGCTAACACAGGTGGGCTGGACAGCATGTGGATCAGCTGGTCAAGGACTCTCTGATGTTCTAGGGTCCATTGTATGGCGACTCTTGAGGACAGTTGGCCACCTTTCCCCTTACTCAGTTTGAGTTGAGGCTGGCTTGCATGTTTTCCCTTCATTTGCAAGATGTCATACAACGGCTTGGCAATCCTGGCAAAGTCCTGCACATAAGCTCTATAGTAGCTTAGAAACCCCAGTAGCTTCCGGACCTCTCCAACAGTACTTGGGATTTTCTCCCTCAGAGCCTGAACTGCTGCTATGTCTTTGGGATCGACCCGAACTCCCTCTGCTGAGACCAGCCTCCCAACATAACGAACCTCATTCTTAAATAGCTCGCACTTGGTGGGCCTGAGTTTGATGCCATGTTGTTGAAGGGCTCTTAAGACTTGCCTTAGGCCGTCTACATGGTCCTCAAAGGTTTTGGCATAACAAAGCACATCATCCAAGTAAGGGATGCAGCATTCATCCCGTAGGGAGTCCAGCACCTCCTCCATGCATCTCTGAAAGGCAGCCGGGGCATTTGAGAGTCCAAAGGGGATGCGGACCCACTCATAAAGGCCCCAAGGAGTGATGAATGCAGTGAGATGCCTGGATCCCTCTGAAATGTAACCCTGGTGATATGCCTTCCCTTGATCTAATATTGAGAACCAATGATATCCTCCAAGTGTGTTCATTAGGTCTTGGATCCGGGGAAGTGGGTGTCTGTCTGGGATGGTCTTACGATTCAGGAGTCGATAATCAATGCAGAGTCTCAATGTGCCATCCTTTTTCCGTACACAAACCACTGGGGCGGAATAAGGCGACTTGGACTTCACTATCCACTTTCTCGCCAGCAGGTCCTGAATATACTCTTTAACCTCCTTATAGAGAGGCTTGGGGATGGCTGAATAAGAGCGCTGCACAGGTACATCATCCTTCAAAGTGATTGTCATTTGAAGATTCGGAATGCAGCCAATATCTGCATCATCCCGAGCGAAGGCATTGGACTCTTCGTAGAGCAGCTGCCTGACAACTTTCTGTTCCTGCTCCCCCAGATGGCTAATATCAACAGGTGGATGCCACCGTGCTGCTGAGCTGATGCTATCCTTGTCGGTGGTGGCGGATAAGTCTGGTTCATGTGTTTGGACACTGCTAACCTCATTCGTCTCAACTATTCTGTCAATGGTTTGGATACTGCCTAGTGCTGTACGGCGAGCTAGCACTACTTCACGCGTACTTGTGTTGCCTACAGGAATCTCAACAAATGGCCTTTCTGTGTGGTGTACCTGGACTAAACCATCACCCATATCCAGCTGTTCAATGTGAGGATCATCAGTGGAGAGCTCAAATAAGGCAACAGACTGTGTGAAGCTTGCAGGTACTGGAACCTTAATGTAAGCTATCTGACCTGGATGGACAACAATGTCACAACAACCTGTTTTTACAGGCACAATATCATTTTTGTCAACTTTTCTTTCTGCCTGAATGAAGTTTACAACAGCCTCAGCTTTCTCATTCTCAATCTGCATGGCCCCTTTTAAGAGGCTGCATATGGCAGGAAAAACATTTCCTCCCTCACCCTGTCCAAGGATTATCTCCTGAATGACATTGAACCCCAGCAATGGTCTGACAAGCTCAACTTGGCTAACAAGAAATGGGACCTTAATCGAGTAGTTTGGATCAGCACTACCAGGTAAGTTAACAATGATTTCCACCCATCCATCATAGGGGATGGTTTCCCCATTTGCAGCAAAGACATTCAGATCACACTCTCCCATAAGTTCACTTAAACAGTGGACTTCTTGATGTGGTAGGTATTTTTGCCTCCATGCTCGGTCAATGAGACTTATCTGAGCCCCTGTATCAAATAGAGCAGTCACTGCATAACCATTCATATTACATTTCAGTAGGCATTTTCTGCCGATTAGCTGTGCAACTCTCTCTGACGTGGTTTTATCATTGACGTGTGGAATGGGAGGGGTAGCAGTGTGCTCATGACTCTGTAGAACACTCTCCATGTTGTTTCCTTTTTGCTGGGACTGGGTGTTGTTGCGGGTCACAGGTCGTCCCTCGGCTGTGACCGCTGCTGGTTTCCCGCCGACTTGCGTCTTCTTAGACAACCCACGGCGCGATGCCCTTCCTCACCGCATGAAAAACAGTGTTGACAGCCAGGCAGGTTTTTTTCAGTGCAAGAAGGACAACCATTTAGTCTCTCTTTTCTTTGTGGCTGCTGTTTTGTCTGATAGCTTGCGCAGTGGCATGACTGTTGTGGAGGAGACTGGCACTGGGTATTAGTTTGTTTTGAGTGTTTTAATGACTCCACCATCTGTGTTAATGCCTGTACCTGTGCGCTCAGTTTTTGTACTTCTTCATCTTTACCTTTAGAATGAGAGTCCTCTTTGCCATCTCCAAACTTCTCTGAGTTTACCTGGCCACTCAGGTATAGATAGCTTTGGCACGTATGTTTCGACCTAGGCGTCGTCTCCTTTCGCTCTCCTCGCTGGTTGTTCTGATGACTTGTCTCAGGAGGGCTTCATCTGATACAGAAGGGTCTGAGAGAAGAGGTTTTAACTCTCGCCTGATGTCATCATGTTTATCACTGAGACCCTGGTAAATTGTGTGCAGGAATACGTTTTGTACAGTTTGCGCTTCATATTTGATTTCTGTCTCACTCTGCTTTGAAGTAAGGATAAGTTTTTGCTTAAGTCCCACCATCCTATACAAAAACTGTTGGGGTGTCTCATGATCATGTTGTTTGGCTGTAATCAGCTCCTGAAAGAGCTCTGTTGTGCTTCTCTCCCCCATGTGAGACCTTAAGAAACTCTTCAGTTCATTTATTGACATCTCATCTTTACTAATTAACATGTCCTTAAAGTGGCCTGGCTTTGTAATCCGCAGGACTGCCCGGATTACTTCACTTTCTGAGTGCTGCTCTCTTAGCCCTTCATCTATTTGTTTGCAGATATTACTATAGCTTATGTCTGCTGCATTATCACCTATCTGACCACCGTGTATCTTGAATTCTTTTCTGTGGAACAAGGCTAAATCTCTAAGAGCTACCAGGCTTTCACTCCTTTGAGGGGAGTTCTGTGTAAAAGAGAGTTGCACCTGCTGAGTGACATGGGAGCTGGTGGGGAGACTATAGCTACCTGTATTTCCCTCCTGGTCTCTGGTGTGTGTGGTCAGTGGAGAGCCATGCTTAATGCTGGGCTGCAAGTGATGAGCACCAATCTCACGAGTGTCCCCATGAGACAGTGTGCTGGCTACATCAGTTGCAACCCGAGTGTTGACATTCAACATAGGTTTAGTGGTTAAGTCCAACTGTGTACCAGCAACCGAAACCTCTGTCTCTTCTGATGCTTCATCGGGGTAGGCATGACTCTTGTTCATCTCATCAATAACATCTTGTAAACAAAGTAACTGTGACATGCCCTGGTCCTCTAAATCAAGTAAAGCTTTGGAAGACATGTACGAGCAAATAAAGTCAAAACACCCTCCTTCATCTTGCCTGTCCAATTCCGCAGGATGCTTATCAGTGGATGACAGAATGTCTGCGGCAACTTGGAAGATCTGATCAGCTGAGAGGTGAAGCAAAGCCTTCTTTATTGACCAAACCAGTTCTTTTCTTTGTGTTGGCTGCCATGGTTCACTCTTGTCACGCTCTTTGGCTATGTGCAGACCCCTTACTCTGGCTGAAGACAGACGTCTCGGTCCCACAAAACCCTTCTGCGCTGTGAATGTGATGCTGGCGGTCCACAGGTTCAGTGATCACTGGACTGACGACTCCTGGCTTCTTGATGCCGTCAATCCCGAACGAGCCCCCATAAATCTGTTGCAGGTCCCGGGCACGCGACCATACAGCAGTTCTGATAAGAAAAGGGTTAAATGAGCAGACAGGACACCATCATGCTGCTGCTGCGTTGACTCATCGTCACAGAGTTTTATTTTAACATTTTGTAATAAATGCATTTGATGTTTTTGGTTAACAGTAACAACCTCTTTTCATCCAGTCCAAAACCACAGAATGACTGAACAAGGCAATTACAGGAGCTTCTGACTAGATCCCAGATATATGACTTGGCATGCGGACGCCATGTTTAATACAACAATCGTACAGCGCTGGCCTCGCCATTTTACACAACAGTGTAACAGAGCTAAAAACATCAACGGCCAGACAGTCATCAAAACAATACTTTAGGCTGTACCACTTTGTTTTACACATTTTTCGTACACATAAAGCACTAACCTGATAAGAAAAAGGTTAAATGAGCAGACAGGACACCATCATGCTGCTGCTGCGTTGACTCATCGTCACAGAGTGACGGGAAAGCCAACGACGGCACAAAGCAGACTTCCAGCTGGCTGCCCAATGTCCTGCTGCCACCTACTGACTTTGCTGGGTATTACACCAAAAATAAAACAAAGCCATAAGGACTGAAATGGGATATACTAGCCCAGAAATAACCTTCAGCACAAGCTGGAATATATATTGTTACCCCATGCAGTGAGAGAAACATGAACTTAAAAATTGGGACCACATCTTTGGTGTGCGTCACATATGTCTTACCCCTTGTGTTTCTTCTGTGGGCTGATCAGCCACTATTTAAGTTCCCCTTTTGTCTCATTGTGTTAGGTCAGTTTGTTTGAGTTAGTCTTGTTTTGTTACCAGCTAAGTTTTGTTACTTTGACCTCTTTTACGGGCCCATTCTTTGATTCACTTTGTTACTTTTTTTGGGTTAAATAAAAAAACCCTATTTTTGAACTTTACCCTGTGCCTGGCTGTCCTTTACTGCTCAGTCCATCACAGAGCCCCTTTCAGACTTGCACTGGAAAGTGGTAATATTGCAGACTCAGTCCGTTATAACGCTGCATTCAGACATGCGATCCGCTTTTTTTTACCCCGGAGATGTAGTGGACATGTACCAGCTGGTCTACATGTTCCGCAATGCAAGTCTGAAAACGGCTGTACATGCATCCTCCAAACAGCATTAAATCCAAATTCAAAGTTTGGGAGCTTTTACTAGGGAAAACATAACTGTATGATGTTTAAATACTTCTACATGAAACCAATCTGAGATGTGTGACATGACGATATACAGTATTACCTCTTCATGTGTTGTACTTTAATCTAGATGAGCAGTCCTTCAACCCAACCCCACCTGCATGTGGACTATCGGCTCCTCTTCTTTTGGCACTCATTCTTGTCAGAGTGAACGACTCTTGTTCAAGTTTACTGTATGAAAACTGATTCGTTCAGTTCACTGTTCACTGAAAATATGAACGCGTTTACTGAACACGTTCATGCACAGCACTGCCCGCCATGTTGAATATTTGTTTGACTCATGATCTCTGTGAGCATTAAAATCCAGCACATGGACACGATAACAAGGTTCTAAAGCTGATTTTCCTCCACAGATGCTCTTTCAGTCTACATCCAATATGAGCATTGATTCCTTCTGAGCACATATATTGTTATTTGTATGTTTGTCTAACTGTCTCTTCAGGCTGTGGATGTGTGGTCTCTCAGAGAGAAGCTGTGAAGCTCTGTCCTCAGTCCTCAGCTCCCAGTCCTCCAGTCTGACTCAACTGGACCTGAGTAACAACGACCTGCAGGATTCAGGAGTGAAGCAGCTGTCTGGTGGACTGAAGAGTCCAAACTGCAAACTGGAAACTCTCAGGTCAGGATTCATCAGACTGACTTTTAACACCAGCAATCCCAGGGAATTTCAGATTTCCCCACACACCACCACCCCACCCACCAGTCACCCCCCACCCCCAACTACCATGGTTAATTGCCCTATCCTGTCCCTATTGTTTTACAAATCAGAGAATGTGGATGTCACAGCCTCCACGACTGTCACAACACAGTCTAGTAAAATGCCAAAGAATGAAACACAGTTTTCCCTCCAAACCCTCCAAAGAAAGCCCTGCACTGGAGCCCCAAGCCCGACGGCCGGGCTTCGGGCCAGTGACCATATCAACACGGGTCTCCTTTTTAAAAGATAAATAAATAAATAAAAAAAGGTGATTAGAGAGATGTGTGCAGTGTTTGTGTTCAACCAATTTAAATGGCAACACTTGAACGCAGCAGCCGCTTTTCCTTTCTCCCCTCCCATCGCAGACCTGCCGTGCAGGTGAGACAAGGTGCTTATTAGATTAATAGTCCGACTGCTCCTAGTTGTCTTTATTAAGATAAAAAAAGAAAATGTTTCTGATAGGCCGGAGCTTTTGCTGCGTTTATCATAATAGACACTGAGATATGGTTTAGGCATTGCTGGGATTTGTAGGTGAAATTGCCGTGTGCTGTTGCATCGCTGAGTCAATTTTAAAAAACACAATCATGAATTAAACACCTGCCAAAATGTTTCACACACTTAACAAACTCATGTAAATATTGAAAGGAAACTAAATACAGCCACTTTTGCTATAAAGGTTCTCAGATAAGATTGGAGGCAGACCTATAACTGCACCAATTCACATTGAATAAAATAATGTAGTCATTAAGTTGAACTAATTTATTAGCCTTATTTAAATAAAAAATATAATGAATATAGCCCAATATCACGCCAAGATCTCCAATAACTGTCACTGGAAACTGCAGTGCACTTGAGGAGGCTACCAGACGGATACAATGACGGCAAATAGTTAATTACTGATTTATAATGTTAACAAATTAAATAAATAAATAAATAAATACAAGATTTAGATAGATATAGGCCTAATTAACAGTACTGTGAGCTTCAATCATCTCCTGTTACTTTTTACATTATGTGGAGAGCGAGCGCGCTGGTGATTTCTTTAATTGTGTTCAATAAAGTTTTAGCTTTTGAAATCAGATTTTTAAACAGTTGTGATGGAGCTCAGTTTTTATCTGGATTTATCCGGCTTCTTTCCGAACCATTTTACGAACATGGACGACCCGCGGTGTGTCTGGAGATAAAAGAAAACAATATTCAGTGTAACGCCGGCTGTGCCACATGTTGCATATGATGCCAGCTGCAGGCGCACGACTCTGTGGAGGCTCCAGCTGCTGACATGACACGACGAGGCTGTATTTCTGCTGACAGTCAGTGATTTCTGAGATTCACACATGAATCTAACATGTTTCAGCTCTGTGGAGGCTCCAGCTGCTGACGTGATGAGGCTGTATTTCTGCTGACAGTCAGTGATTTCTGAGATTCACACATGAATCTAACATGTTTCAGCTCTGTGGAGACTCCAGCTGCTGACGTGATGAGGCTGTATTTCTGCTGACAGTCAGTGAATTCTGAGATTCACACATGAATCTAACGTGTTTCAGACCAGCTGAGTTACATTAATACGTGGAACCCGATTACATTTCCCGTTTCAGGAGATTGTGAGATTATTAAGTTGGTTTGTGAGGTTTTGCAGTCCATCTGTTGTAAAAGCACGTAAAAATCTGAATGAGAGGGCTTCGAAAGGAACTGTCGGAATGGTGGGATGTTTTTGTTTTCTTTAAATACCGTCATTCTGACCATAGAATGAAAAAATTGTCGGAATGATGAGACCTTCAGCAGAAATGTAAGTGGAAGGTGTTTGGATGATGTCAGTTTGGATGATGTCTCTCATTGGACATCTTTCAGCACAGAAACTGAGCTGAACCTGGAACCTGTCCTGCATCCTCAACCTGAAAGAATGTGGAAAGTCTCTCATTCTCTTTTATTTTCACTATTTTACTAAACAGAAACTTGTAGATCCTCAAAAACAAAACAAAGAACAAATAATCAGACATTGGACAAATATTTGGGGGGGGGGGGGGGGGGGGGGGTTCTGGGGGGGGGGGGGAGAAGATGCAGACAGTTTGCTCATTTCTGTTTCCAAAGTTGCTGTTGACTCAAGTCCATCACCGGCAGGTACCCCTTTATGTTGAGTGAGATATTAAAGGCCCTGTACCTGATTTTATTTTAATCTCTTTCAGAGAAATGCTTTCTACACGGTATAAATGTGTTAAAAGAGATAATTTCATAAAAATAAATCCCTCATCGATTGCGTATATGCATGAATCCAGGCTTTTTAGTTTAGGTTTCTAAGGATGGCGTGACGTAACCTGATTTACATCATCTGGGTGCGTTCAACAAGTACACGCGGGGGCGTTCCCTTTCCTCACGCACTCCATCTGAGTAAGGCGACAGTTATAGGTGATTTCGTCTGGTTAGAGAATAATAGGAGCCAATCACTAATCGCGGGTGGGACTTTTGAAGGATGGGCGGCGTTTTGGCCGGATGTGATGTAGAATCTGTTGCATATGTTGCCTTTTATCCGGAGGTTTTTCTTTGCACATTCGACAAAAGTCGTTCACAGACTGTACACCGCTCGTACTAGCTGTCGCCGCCGCCGCCATGTTGTTTGACTGAAGCTTTTTGAGCTTGATAACATGTTTTGATAACTCGATCCTCTATGCGTGGTGGCTCTGGTGTCGCTCTGAGTTGCGTCACGGGTTGCGTCATTCGGTTCAACGTGAGTGGCTGAAGTAGCGTGTCAGTCAAGATGACGGACAGATCTTCTATCCAATCACATGCAAGAGTTTTAGAAAAAAAAGACTAATTTGAAATGACATCAAGTTAACTCCCTCCCCAGATGGTATTGCAAATACCAGGTGGCGGGAGTCAGGTTAGGGCGTGACGCTCTCTTTATGCCAATGCGGTTCGTTCTACATAAGTTTTGGTTTCCTATTAGCCACTCAGTGTTTTCCTAACGAGGACACCCCTCCTCTCTCGCGTGCACGGCAGCACTTGTAAACAGAACCGCATGACGTCTGCCGAAGGGAAAGTGGTGATACCGCAGCAAAACAGCCTGTAAGCATCAAAACTGAGGAGGAGAGAGATGAAACGCAGGAGAGACCAAAGAAGGAATAAAGTTCATGTAAATATCGGTGGACACCTCGGACTGAGTGTGGACTGGAAGCCCGCCTGGACACGTATTTTTTTCAATAACTGACTTCTTTGCAACATTTTATGTGTCCTCGGGTGCAGGCGCTGCCTCAGCTGGTCTACGTATATAATACAGAGTGAATTCACTGGAAGATGCAAGTTTTCTCTGGAGAGTTTTTTTGTGCATGAGTATGATATTGTGCACGTAATTTCATGCATGTCGACTGGGAGGAGAGAAAAAGAGAGAAGAAGGGTAGAAGCGTTTCTCACTGGGAGAAACGGGGGGGGGCACAGTTCAAACTACACCTCGCTCATGGTTAGAAAATGTGCAAAATTAGGTATAGCGCCTTTAAGTTACATTTATTTTCGTAACAGTTATCATTAAGTTGAGTTAACAAGTAACAATTATTATTTTCAACAAGAACAAAAGTTAGTTGTGGGTCATGTTGCACCATGGACGTCTGTCTTCTGTTCTCTCTCCCTCTCCATCCTCCTCTCACTCCCTCCACCTTCTGCTGGCAGAGAAACAATGAAATGTGCATTAATGACATCAGATATGCAAAGAGACAGGACAGGTTACTCAGCAACAATCACACTGATGAATCTGTACATAATAATAACTGCAATCATGAATTTCAGCAGTCTTTGCACTCATAACAAAAGTAAAACTGGATTTAATCAGTGGCGTAGTCTAGTTTACTTTAGTGGTACTCTGACTTCCTTCCCTCCTGGCCTCCAACACCCCGTCCTGGAGCAACATCTGCCCACTAGCACCCTCCTAGCAGCAAAGGTGGATTTTCTCGTGGATATACCAGCATGTCAGGTAGACTACACCACCAGATTTAATGCAAATTATGTATAACAAAAAAAGGCAACGCTAACAGTTAGCTAACTATGCTGTCCTCACAACATGTGACTATGTGAGGCTACACAGCCAGTGAACCAAAGCAAAAGAGAGAGGGAAAAACATTGAAGATCTTTTTGTGCATCTTTTATCTTTTTTCACTAATAGTTTTTTTTTTTTAAAAAAACTTAAACATATAAACTAGAGAAGAACAGATTACAAGCTAGTACATCCCAATCACATTAGTTGTTTAGCCTAGCTTAACCATGTGCATATCACATTGTTCTTCATATTTCAACCAACCTAACTAATTAACACACATACACACGTGTTTTCTAACAGTAATACTTACAAAGACGTTAGTTTACCAAGGCACACGCATGCAAAGGCACATTTAGCTTGTACATGAGCTGATGTTTCACTTGTTTCTCCCGAAAGCTCCTTCACAGTAGAAAAAACAACGAAGACTGTCGGTGAGAATTCAGCCAACGGTGAGAGCGCTCACTCGCTTTCATCCTACAAGGACTGACAACCAGTTAAACACAGATGATTGTCCGCTTCTGTAAAACTCCCGCTCACGTTCAGCTTGTCAACGGAGCTCAAATCTGAGGTCTACAGGAGCCAGTCCCCACTCTGACCTTTGACCTACAGGCCAGCAGAGACTTTTGATGGCAGTTTTGAGCATAAGAAAATGAGTTATTAATCACAGAAATGTATTACATATATCGTTGTGTATAACAAATGAGTAAAAACATGTAATTGTGATTGTTAATCAAGGGTTGCTGACAATATATATAAAGTCAGAATGAAGGAGACTGCTAAACACAGGGAGAGCTGGTTTCAAGTTCCTACCCCCGCCCTGCGAATGGGGTAGCATAAGGAGAGTATTGAAGCAGATCATAGAAATATGATTGAAATAATGAAATGATGTGTGATGAATGTAATCAATCGTCTGAAGTATAAGAAGAATATAAAAGTCAGAATGACTAAGCATAACCCGAGGTAGGATTTGAAAAACAGCAGCTAGAGTCTGTTAAAACACTGAAGTAACCAGCAAAAAGAGGAACTTGGACACTCCCTAGCCCTCTGCAGCGCCAAAGAAAGAGGAACTTGGAAACTCCCTAGCTCTCTGCAGCGCCAAAGAAAGAGGAACTTGGAAACTCCCTAACTTTTAGCAGTAAACAACATGACATTAAGTCATCGTTCTGGAAGGATCCATTGTTCAAGCCAATCAAATGGACCAGACCGGGCCTTGTGATCACCCTTCAACCAAGGTGATAAAAGATCCCTCTAAAGTGCTGTTATAGCAGATACGTTCGGTGGATCTGAAGAGGCAGGATGCATCCTTACCATCTGAAGGAATCGGACAGAAAGCTTTTTTTTCAGTTGGATTTTTAACACCAGATCTGGACGTAATCTCAACCAACTTTCAACTGAAAAGGATTTTAGCTTCTGGACTGATAGCACTGACCTTGTGCTTTTAACAGTGGCAGTTTGGGCCCTCAGGACGGAGGGTCCAGGACAGCTGTCACTGGGGCACGCAAGTGGATTCGAGGTACGATCCGGGGCCCCGGATTCTGGACTTTGGACCACTCTCCTAAATTTTTAATGGGTTATCAGCTTTGAGTTTCCAAAGGACTTTCAACATTTAAAGGTAGATTGAGAGATAATTAGGCTTAATTTGTGAGACATTTTACACAGAATGGAGAAGTTAAGATGTTGGATGATGAAGAAGTTATTTTGATTAATTTGGGAATTGTTGGATTTTCTTTGATTATTGGACTTTTTATTACCGGATTTAATTTCAGTTATCCCATCTTTGATTGTTTTACTGAATCGGAACCCACAATTAGATTAAGGTGTTGGAGACAGATGATTATTTCATTTATACTGGGTTTTATAAATTGTTACTTGATTGTACTGTTGTTGATTTTAAGCTGTTTATACCTTTTCATCCCCTGCTAAATTGCTTCAATAAATTTAACCTGCATGAAGAATAATTAGTGATTATTTCACGTTTTCACAGTTCGATGGTTGCTACCCTCATTGAAGGAAGCAAAGTGGTCTAGGTAGTTTCCTGCCTATTTTTAGCAACTTTAAATGGTCCTAACAGGTTAGTTTTAGCCAAACTTAACATGTCCCGGCATCCTGTAGTTTCCTGGATGTTAAATATTCCGGATCTGAACAAGTGCTCGGAAAACGTTTAGGGGATAAGCTTTCGAGGAGATAAGGTAGCTGATGAGGGGGTCCGGGTTAAAGGGTTGTTTGCCCGCGAGAGACTCGCAGCTGTAGAGGGGCAGACCTTATCGAATTAAGGAAGTTAGTAGTCCGGACGAATTGTCCCCGCCACCAGCTTAGACTTGGCTTATGAGTCAAACCCACTGAGGTTAATAACCCTTGGGGACTCTCAGCTGTTTAACCCGTTACTGGAGAGCTGGTTTTCCCGATTTATACCATCCACGAATCGAGGGTTTTCAGACAAGCTACGTGAGCGAGTGAGCGCTCTCACCACAGAAACAATCTTTGTTTTTTCTTCGGTCGCTTACTGTGAACGAACTTTCAGGAGAAACAAGTAAAAAATCAGCTCATGTTGAAGCTAAATGTGTGAATCTTTCGTCTTTGTAAGTATTATTGTGTCAGAAAACACTTGTGTATGTGTTTTAATTAGTTTGGTTGGTTGAACTATGTGATGTGCACATTGTTAAGCTAGGCTAAACAACTAATGTGCTTAGGATGTACTAGCTTGTATTTTGTTCTTCTCTAGTTTATATATGTTTAAGTTTTTAAAAAAACTATTACAGTGAAAAGATGAAGATACACAAAAAGAGTTCAGTGAAATGAAGAAAATGCAACATGACCCACAACTAACTTTTGTTCTTGTTGAAAATAATAGTTATTAACTCAGCTTATTGATAATTGTTACTAAAATACATATAACTTAATGACAAATTTTACTAGTCAAGTCTTTCTTAATATTGATACTGATTTTAGAGATCTGGTTTACATTGTCCAGTTTAAGCTTTAAAGTAAATACATTTTGAAGTACATCTTGCAGTATTTGGCTTTAAACAAGGTGCCACAATGCTAAAGAAAGCTTAAATAAATGAGCATTTTTACTGTGTAGCTTCCCCAGATTCCTTTACAAGGAATTGGGGGTGTGTTCAACCCTCAATGTTCCCAGGTCCAGAAAACACCCCTAACTATGGTTAAGTAATGCTTATTACGCTGTTAACTATGGTTAAGTAATGCTTATGAGACACTCACATTATTAAGGGCTATTAGATCAGGCTTCTAATGTGAATTAATACCTTACTCAACATAAAGGGGTACCTGATGATATACACAGCACAGCATTAGTAAATGATTACCTCAGATATTAATAAATGGCTTATTGATGCTCATCCAGATAACGTGCAATCTAGAGCGAAGGCTTTGTAGATGCATTAGTTAGCTGTTACTTAATGCTTCTTCACTCCAAATAAACACCACTGCTAAACCATTACTAGAGACATTATTATGGGCTAACTAGCATACCAACTAACATGGTTATTAATGCTGAGTAATGCATACATAATGGTAACTTATTACATAATTCAGGCTTAATAATGCATTAATTAAGGTTGGGAAGTAAGCATTAATGAACTGCTAATGAACCAATTTGCTAACTAATGCAAAGTAATAGTTAATAAAAGTTGTTAATGCATTATTAAGCAGTTAATTAATGCTTAATAATGCACCAATTTCTGAGTAGAGTCACTGTTTTTATTTTTATGCTTTTTAAATTTACTTTTATTGGTTTATTTTTACTGTTTTTATCGCCTTGCATTTATTTTATTCATTGCTGTCTTTTATTCTGTAAAGCACTTTGGTTGGCCACTGGCCTTTTAAAAATGTGCTATATAAATAAAGCTGACATTGACACCAATTAACTTAATGGACCCTCATTGCAAAGTGTTGCCAAGAGGCTAATTTCCTGGAAAATGCTGGTAACAGCAGTGTATGATTAGCTTGACTAAAGCAGCATAAAAAGCAGCATCTAAGCAGAAAGCAGCTTTCTATAGTTTCACCATGACTGAGATCCAGAAAAGAGAAGCACATGAACATTTGTGTCTTTGTTTTAGTCCTGAATCTACAGCCAGTTTTCTGCATGTGACAGCTGAAGTTGCAGATGCTTCAGTTCCTGTAGTGTCTCTGCTGGAAGCTGAACATGGGACATTTGTCCCAAACTGAGTCATGAAGTCCTAAACTTGGAGCAAATGAAGACACAAAGCCAGTAATATCAGACAGCTGCAGTTTCTCTGAACATTTAGTTTGCCAGCAGTTCTCTGCCAGTTTCTTCATGTGTGTGTTTTCTGCAGCCTGTCAGGCTGTCTGATCACAGAGGAAGGCTGTGCTTCTCTGGCCTCAGCTCTGACCTCCAACCCCTCCCATCTGAGAGAGCTGGACCTGAGCTACAACCATCCAGGAGACTCAGGAGTGAAGCTGCTGATGGCTGCACTGAAGGATCCACACAAACTCAGGTATGGAGAGCTGCTGCAGCCACAGCATGTCTGATAGAGGAGGAAGAGCTGCAGACATTTCCTCTGTCCTTCATTCAGCTCTGTCTCTTTGCTTCATGCTGGATATGAGTGGAATATGAGCAATCACACATGTAGGAGCCTTACAAACCTTGTTGTGAACTTCCACAGTTGATCAGCTCTCTGATTGGTTTCATTCATCACTTTTTGATCTGATGCTGCTTCCAGAACTGAGATCAGGAAATAAAGCAGCTTTCATTTTCTCTCTTTAACTGATGAGAGTCTCAGTTTCAGCATCTTCTGCTGCTTTCATTGTCATGTGTGTTCAGCTTTTCTCTGGAAATGACTTATTAGGGGAGTGTCTGCATCATTCATGGCTGAAGATGAGAGTGAAATCAGGATGGTTTCCAGGAGTCAGATTCTCCAATGATGAGCATTTCTAAAAGACAAGTCAATGTTCACATGGCTTCATAAATCTGCAGCTTTCTCAGTGTGTATGAGAGCCATGTAATGTCCATGTTAGCATGCTGAAAGAGACGCTGCTGCTCTGACCCCCCTCCTCCTTTCAGGGTGGAGCCTGCTGGAGAAGCATGGTTGAGACCAGGTCTGAGGAAGTGTAAGTGTGCTTTTCATTGGATTCATCACATTCAACCATCTTCACACTGTCACATCACTCATTCATCAGTCAGCATCAAAGTGTCAATAGATCAATAACTGCAGCTGGATTGTGTTTGTTCTCCATCAGATTCCTGCAAACTCACAGTCGACATCAACACAGTGAACAGAAACCTCAAACTGTCTGACAACAACAGGAAGGTGACACGTGTGATGGAGGATCAGTCATATCCTGATCATCCAGACAGATTTATTTATCCTCAGCTGCTGTGTGGAAATGTTCTGACTGGTCGCTGTTACTGGGAGGTCGAGTGGAGAGGAGTCGTTGAGATATCAGTGAGTTACAGAGAAATCAGAAGGAGAGGAGGCAGAGAATGTTGGTTTGGATGCAATGATCAGTCCTGGAGTCTGAGATGCTCTGATGATGAAGGTTACTCTGTCTGGCACAATGACAGAGAAACACCCATCTCCTCCTCCTCCTCCTCCTCCTCCTCCTCCTTTGTCTCTAACAGAGTAGCAGTGTATGTGGACTGTCCTGCTGGCTCTCTGTCCTTCTACAGAGTCTCCTCTGACTCACTGATCCACCTCCACACCTTCATCACCACATTCACTCGTCCTCTCTATGCTGGATTTGGATTCAGGATCTGGTTTGGATCTTCAGTGTGTCTGTGTTGAGTGTGAACAGTCTGATGGTGTCAGAGAAACTCTGAGTGTAGAACAGATAGTTCAGTCTGTACATTTCTGTCTCTTTCACTCAGAAACATCTTTTCAGATTCATGGATTCCATCAGTTTCTGTCTGAAACTCTTCTAAATGATTCCTTGGAAACTTCTTCCTCTTCCAGTCCTTTAAAGATGGAAGCTGTGCTTCTTCCAGGATCCACATGTTGTTTTTCTGTCTGTTTCCAGTCAAAGCTTCACACTGAATATCAGGATGTTGTGTTCAGTTCATGTTCAGCTGCAGTTGGTTTCACTTCATGATGCTGGAAATGAAAATCCTCCCAGTATTTCACTCTTAGTTTCTTTGCTTCATTCTGTCTTTATTTGGACTTTCGGACATTTTCACATGTTGAATTTTTCATTTTTTGACTTTTTGCCTCTTTATTCACCACAATCTTCATTTTTCATTCTGTCTCCAAATGTTTGACTTTAGATGTGAAATGTAGACTCTTAATGTCCTTTTAAGATGTTTCAATCCAAACGTTTCTCTTTTCTCTGAAATTTGTACTTAATATGTGAAGATGTAGATGGTGAAATGATGGTCTATGTGTGGAGAATAAATGGTGTATTTTCTGGGAGGTGGCTGCTTGTTTCAGCAGGACCATGTCAGACCTCATTCTGAAGGACAGAGTGTGTCTGACTGTCCTGCCTGCAGTCCACATCTGTCTCCTATTGAAAATGTTTGAGGCATCATGAAGAGGACAATCAGACTGTTGAGCAGCTGAAATCTTGGATTCAGCAGGAATGGACACAGATTCCTGAGGAAAACTAAAACAATCAGGATCCTCAGCTCATTAAAAGGAAGCTGATGGAACACAATGGAAACACGACTCTATCCAACTTCTACTGAGTGTGTTGCTGCAGCACATTCTACTTTTTCTATTTTCTCACCACCATCAAGTTGCTCAGTGAAGATGATGAAGATCAGTTATTTGGACTTTCTGTTAAAAGATCAAATTTATTCCAGATTGAAGTTTTTTTTATTATTATTCAAATGATCAATCGATCAATCATGGATGGACAATATTTTTTATGAATGTTTAGTTGAAAGTTTGTGACAATTTCAGAAAATCTTTTGCAGATGTATTTTACTCTGCTCATCTTTCCAGGTTGTAATTTTGCTACTTTTTTACATTGTTTTTTAAATGAGCTCCATTGAAATGTTTATTTCTATTAGATTTAGTTTATATGTTGATAATTAGATATGTGTAAATATATAAACTCATAAGAAATCTGCAGCTTGATGAGATTTTCTGCTTGTGTAAAGATTTTGATGACCTGTAACATTTTGGAAAATTTTAGGATTATTTTCAAACAGATTATCATACTTATTATTCTTATTATGTCATTAATTTTAATACTGTTTAAGAACTTTAAAATGAAAAAATTAATGAAAAATGTAAATAGAAAATCAGTTTTATCTTGAAAATAAATGTCTTTAATAAAAAGGTTGTTTCCTCAGATTTTTGTTTGAATTGTTTTTTCACAAAAATATTCAAATGTTAAAAACTCAAGAATCAATAAAGATAGAAAATATGTTTTTATTTTGTTTGGACATTTAGGTTCTGCTCCTTCTTTTGACACATGCAGTGTTATCACACTCCAAACACATTTTCAGTGGTTCTTCAAAGATTAGTGAATATGATCAAAAACACTGGTGCTGGCTGGAAACTCCTTCACAAATCTCTGGCAGGGAAAGAGTTGAGCTGTAATTCAGCCACATTGGAGGCTTTTCCAGCATGAACCGCCTTTTTAAGGTCATGCCATGCCATATATGTGTTTGATATTATTGTATTGTTATATGCTTTGGCAATATAAGGGCTGTCTTGTCATGCCAATAAAGCTATTGAAATTGAAAACTGAAATTGAGAAACATGCAAAAGAATAAGAAATCAGGAAGGAGTCAAACACTTTTTCACACAACTGTACTTGATGCTTTTTACATTTCTTTCCTTCTTCATTTTTATGCCTGTATTTATTTTCCAGTCATTATCTTTGTTTTCATTTTCTTTCCCCCTAAGTTCTGTATTCATTTTTCATCTTGTGTTTTATTTATTTATTCATTTATTGGCACTTTTTAGAAAACATGGTCATATTTATGTCCTCAATAGTTCCAGTCTTGCTCTTTCTTCTTCTATTTATTTTTCCAAGCATATATATTTCTGTTTCTTCATTTAACATTTTCCTGTCTCGTTTTTACATTTCTTAATGCATTTCTGCCTCATTATGTAAATGAGGGGGCGGTCTTTCAAGGTGTGTCTTGGGGACAGATCTTCTTCTGTTGGTCAACAACACTGAGCTGAGCTTTGCTTGGGTCTCCTCGGCCTAGCCTCTGTGGTGGTTTACTGACTGTTTAAGACTACATGGCAAGGAGACAACTGTAGATTACAGTGTCCTACAGACAGTTTAACCCGACGTGGCATTTGATAGCTGCTTAGGAATGTAAGCAAAGGAAGATTACTTTAATGCAGACGTGTCTTTAGCAGACTCAAAGGGCTGATGGTTCCTGTAGTTCAACTGGGGCATTTCTCAGTGCAGCACAGGGAAGGACTGTACAACCCACCGGAACGGGATGGACTTTAAGCCAGGTCTTAAAAGGGCAGACAAAACCAGGAAATGGGGCTCTGGACTCGGGAGACTGAAAACCAGGAAATGGGGCTCTGGACTCGGGAGACTGAACTCAAGCTTGGAGGGGTAGACAGCTAAGATAAACTTGACCGCCGGACACAGAAGCGGAGTCTGATTTACACAGTTCACCACGGTTTATCACTAAGTTATCTTGTAATAAACGTGTAACCTTCAGCGACGCTCCTGTGATCATTTGCTGCATCCTCCGGCTCTCTAGCTTGAGCTGGCTGAACCAACCGTACTGAAAAGGTCTGTACTCTAACTGATCAGACAACATTAGCTCCTCTATAATATGCCAAAACGAACAGCACTTCTGATTAGCTACCAGAAGGGCTAAACAACCACACATCCTGCATGAAGCCTGCGTGGCTTAATGGAGGTTCTGATCCTTTGAACCACGGCTGAAATGGTTTAATGGGACATTGTTCAGGATCTTCGGCAAGTCTCTCTCTCAGAGAGAATGAGTCAAAGACTGAATTCATCCTCTTTGATGCCCCCAGTTCAACAAATTCACCTCCAGATCTCCCACCTCTGACCACTCACCCCAACCATGCAATCAGGAATCCTGGAGTGACTCTGGATGATAAATTTAAACAAATAAATTCTGTCATAGGGGCAAGTTTCTCCCAACTTCGCCTACTAGCCAAAGTCAAACCCTTCCGCAGCCGTACAGACCTGGAAAAACCATCCACAGCTTCATCAGCTCATGCTCTGACTACTGCAACACCCTCTACAATACATCGTAGTAAGTCCAGCCTCTCTACACCGCCTACAACTGGTGCAGAATGCAGCTGCCCGACCCCTCACCAACACCCGGAAACACGACCACATCACTCCCGTTCTGTCCTCTCTCCACTGCCTACTGCTTCCATTCACAATTCCGTTCAAACTTCTGCTGTTTGTCTTTGGTTCCATCCACAGCCTTGCACCCCCCTACCTGAGAAACTTGCTGACCCCTCACCATCCCAGTAGAGCCCTCCACTCTGCTGGACAACACCTGCTAGTGGTCCCACGAGCCTTTGCAGTGGCAGGGCCAGACTTATGGACCACTCTGCCCCTGGAGTAGTGCTCCATCATAGACCTGCCCCCTTTTAAGTCCAGGCTGAAATGCCGTCTGTTTAGATTGAGCTCTGACACCTGAGATTGCTGTCACATTGTGAGATATTTTCTTATCTGCTCTTTTATATCTGGTTTTATATGGGTTTTAAATTTTACATTGTCTTTATTTCATGTACAGCACCTTGATTAACCACTGTTTTTATAAAGCGCTTTATGAATAAAACTTGATTGCTATTCCCCCCCAACATAAATATTTACTATGGAACATCAGGGTTATCACTATTAACAGGAAATCAGTTTTCTGGTATGAAAAGGGATTTTTTTTTGTTCATGATCTTCTGGACTCCAGTGGTCACTTTAAAGCTTTAAAGAGATATTTTAAAAAAATTAGAGAAAGAGTTCAATTTTAAAATCTGAGCTTTAAAAGACCTTAAACGGTTCAAATGACCCTGGTCTTGACTCTGGCTTTCTTCTTTATCATCTGCCTCCTCATCCTCCTTGCTGCTTGATGGATGCTTCTGTCAAAAAGGCAGAGCTGCTTCCCCTGGACTGACAGCTGTCCCTCCCCTCTCTCTCCTCATTTCATTTAATTTCTTTTTCTTTTCTTTTCTTTTTCTCTTTTCTTTTCTTTTCTTTTCTTTTCTTTTCTTTTCTTTTCTTTTTCTAGTCATGCTGCAACTAGTAAATGAAAATAGACCATCAGCATCAGGGACGTGCTCAGGATTTTTTAAGGGCAGTTGCTCAAACCTAAAAAAGGGGCAGACTTGATCCTTTCAGATGTAACGATTTCTTTAACTGTGTAAGAAAGGTTTGGGTCTAGTATTACTATGGATTTGCACTGTACAGAAGAGCACAGGTTCACTCTGGGAGCTTGTGGTGAATGAAACAGACAGAATCAGAATCAAGTTTTTAAGTGAATTATATTAATTATATGAAGCCAAGAAAACTCCAAAACAACCATGTAAGACACACAAAACACATTACAAAACAACAATCAATAATAATAAATAATAATAAACAATGATGATGATGATAATAATAATAATAATAATAATAATAATAATTAAAGCCGCAAGCGGCGATGAAGGCCCTCGCACCTCTGGCGCCGCTCCGGCCTATGCACCGCGTAGTCCGTGTCATGTTCTACCAGTGTGCCAGATTTCATGGCATTTGGTTGATGTGGTAGCACAGAAGGATCATCTGAAGGTTTGTAGGGGGCGCTCTAGAGCCACATTTAAACTTCAGGATTAGTGTCCATGTAATCCATGTCATTTTCTACCAGTTTGCTGAATTTCATGGCCTTCGGTTGATGGGGTCGGCCAAAATGATCATTAGAAGGTTTGTAGGGGGCGCTGTAGAGCCACTTTAAAAATTCTGGAACATGTGTCCATGTAAATGAGATCAGGTTATGAACATCATCATCTGTGCCAAGTTTGATCGAGATCTGGCCATCCGTGTGTTATTTAAAGGCACTTCCTGTCCCCAGGGGGCGGGGCTAAGGTGAAAACCGGAAATGGTCATCTAGGTGTGTTCAGCATCTGACCGGCATCATACGTACCAAGTTTGGTGCAGATATCTGGTTTTATGCCAGAGTTATATGAGTGTCGTGTTTCATGGCGAGAAGGTCACCTTTTAGGCTCCGCCCCCTCCACACGCTTGCAGATTTCTGAATGCAGAGCACAACTAGAAATCTCACATGCCTTGTGAACACAAAGAGACCATCGTGATGGCTGTACCATTAGCGGCTCTGAGGAGTTAACGCAAATATGTCATCAAGAAACGTCCGAAAATGGCACTTTTTTCAAAATGGCCGACTTCCTTCGTATTAATCCAAATGGTCCAAGAGGGTTTTGTAGGTCCTGACATGTTTTACCACTTGCCAAATTTCATGCTTTGGGTCATTTGGTGGGCGGGGCTACATTTAAGATTGTAGGGGGCGCTATTGAGCCATTTTTAAAGATATCCGAAATATCTCCACGTAATGAGTTCAGGGGAGACCATCATCATCTTCGCAAGTTTGGTGGAGATCGGACCTTTCTTTGTGTCATTTCCATGTACTTCCTTTTCCATGGCGTTGCTATATTCGCCACGGTTGCGTTTGGCGTATCGCTTGAGTTTTTTATTGTGGCATCGTGGAAGGGTTTGACACGTTTGGAAGCACTTTCAAATCCATCGGCTTCATCATTAATTCTGGACCCCAACACTGAATGACACTCCTTCCCCAGGGGCTAACGAAAACCGGAAAGGTCATATAGTGTGTTCAGCATCTGACCAGCACACACGTAGCAATTTTTGCAGTCTGGTTTTATGCCAGAATATCATCTTTTCATGGCGAGAGTCAACTTAGCTCCGCCCCTCCACACCTTCCAGTTTCTATGCAGAGCACAACAGAAATGTCACATGCCTTCTAACACAAAGACCACGTACCACCATTTCCTTTTAGGATTAACGCAAATGCGTGTGAGTGAAACGCCAAAATGGCGACTTTGACCCAAAATGGCCGACTCCTTAGCTTTCACCACGACTTAAGCTTTTTTTCCGCCCCACATTAGAACAGACCGTCGAAAGAGTACATGCATTCTGGGCTCCCACAAGGGGCGCTAGACGCAGTTTGCCCGACGCACGAAACGCCAAAACTTTCAGTTCCTTTGGGGGTAGCCAATTTGTAGTTTTTGAGCATTTCAGGCCCCCAAAATGGCAAAATATTGCGGAAGAAGAAAAAAAGAATGCCGCAACGGCGACGAAGGCCCTCGCACCTCTGCGCCCTCAGCCTATGCACCGCGTATCCTTCATTTCTACCATTGCCATTCTGCTTTGTTAATTGGAAGCACAGACTCATTTAAGCTTTTAGGGCGCTGTAGAGCCACATTTACACTTCAGGAACACATTCCTGGCCTTCATGTTCTACCATGTCTAATTCATGGCCTTCGTTATCCGGTAGCCAAAATGGTCTTTAAGTTTGTAGGGGGCGCCATAGAGCCACTAGGATCTTAACTTTCCATGTAAATGGCGTCTAACACTCTCTTGCCAAGTTTGGAGGCTGCCAATTTTGTCATTTACATCCTTCCTTCCTGGCGGGGAACAAAACAGGAAGGCATCTAGCTTCGGTCAGCACTTCCAGCACACACAAGCAAATTTGAAGACGCTCCAGGAATATCAGCGGAATTGCAGGGCGCAAAGAGCCTCTAGTTTCAAAATTTATTCATCATTTTGGATGACCACCTCTTAGCATTTGTGGCGACCTCTTTTATTTCCATGCCCTCCATCTGGCTCATATTCCCAACTTTGCTTCGTTTGTTTTACTTGGCGGTGCGGTTTGAAGCCTTTTAAACCATACCAACCGTTCTGACCCAGCTAGCCCCTCGCCAGCCAGGCGGAACCGAAGGTCTATATGTGTTCAGCATCTGACCGGCACAACGTAGCTTTTGCAGTTCTGTTTTATCCCAGATACCATTCGTGCATACGAGAATCAACTTTCAGGCTCCCCCCCTCCACGCTTACAGTTTCTATCAAGCACAACAGAACCACATCCTTCTAATACAAAGAGACCACCCTTTCTCTCTTTTCCTTTCTAGGAGTAACGCAAATCGACACAAAAACGCCAAAAGCGCTTGACCTAAAATGGCCACCCTTCGCTTTCACCACACGTAAGCTTTTTTCCGCCCTACGCGTACAATGTACCTGCAGACGGGACATGCAGTTCTGGGGCTCTTCAAAAGGTGGCGCTAGAGCGCAGTCGCCCACGCACAAAACGCCAAATTATGATTTTCGTTTTAAATGGGGGAGCCATTTGTGGTTTTTGAGCATTTCAGCCCCCAACCATTTATTTGCAGAGGAAAAAGAAGAAGAAGAAGAAGAAAAACTTTGCAGAACAACAGGCCTCGCACCGCCTCGGTGCTCGGGCCTAAAAAACGCTAGAGATACAATAGGCCTCGCACCGCCTCGGTGCTCGGCCTAAAAAAAAAAAAAAAAAAAAAAAAAAGAAATGGCCCAAAACAAAAACAAATGACACTAAATACCCTCTCCAATCAATCAGTCATCCGTTTTCTGAGAGATGCATTCTTTAGTCTGAATTCCGACGCCAGGTATCCTTTTTCGTGAACGCAATGTTCATTTTTCCAGGTTATCTTGTTCGTGAACGCAAGTCAGCGGTATCCCCAACAAGAAGAGAAATTAGGCCAAAATCAAACGTCCAAAGAGGAAAACAAGGAACAGATCCTACCAGATAGCTCGCCACCTCTTAAGGGACTGGGGTCATCAAAAAACCCGGACTGAATATCTCGCCTCTCGTTCAGTATTCAGTCCGCCTTCTCGCCTCGACCCATAGCATACGAACACTTGCACTACAGCAAAACGACCGGAAGGCTTGGCAGCCATCTTTATAACAGCAGCCACTTTGGCGTGACAAAAACAGTGACCACCTTGGCTTGGTGGGCAACATTGGGAGGAAAAACCCATCAGCTCCCAAAGACATGGGTTACAGTCCCCCCAACCTCATTATTCCCTTACATGGGCTGGACTGACAGCTAGGCAGCGACTGCCATGTAACCGGAAGGACAACCGTCGCCCACCATGCAAGAGAACACTCTGCCCAGCCCTCAAAGACGACTACACTCTGAGCGAGGCGGCCCAGCTCCGTACCATCTTTCGGGGCGCTCGCTCGCCTAGGGCTGCACACAGAAGCTCGGACCAGACCACGAACTCCGCAGGCAGGAACAGAAGGAAGCAGGAGCACTAGCTGACACCTCACAGCTCAACCATCCGACCACTTCGCCCGGGTCTTCGCGGCACCCTCCAATGCCTCCACAAATCCCCGGGGAGGACTGGGGGGCTCGAGGTACCTGGCACCTGGAGTAAGTGAGCAGACTGGCTCAGGGGTAAGAGGTCCCACCTACAGGTCCTCCTCATCATGCTAGTCTGCTTCAGCTGGGAGAGCGGGACGCTTGACCCTTTAACGTAACACTCACGACAGCAGTAGGTAACCACAAGGATAGACTGTCTCAAGGCATCATCGCCACGGTAAATCCCACTTCTTACCACCGACGTTGGACCCCTTTATCAGCTTTTTGCTTTCCTCTCAGCCTACGTTTCGCACACACACGCCCCCACATCCAACCTACCACACTCTTCTCATGTTTCTCTCATGTTCAAGCTACTGTAGCCTTCCCAGGACCTCAGCTCTTTGTAGTCTAATGGTTATGGCTGGGGTACACAAGGAGGCCAAAGACAGATCAACTGAAGTCGTGGTTGGCGACCGACATCACTCTAGGGAACCGGTGGGCTGTTGCTTATCGTGCACAAGAGGTTTACAAAGTCCTTCCAATGGGCCTTCTCTTTTCAGCAAGAGTACCGAGCATTCCAACAATTCCTTTGAATCTCTCCACCGGGTCCTCTTGGTGGTACGGTGTTGTTCTGATTTTGTGTATTCCTCCAAAGCACAAAGCTCTTTTATATTTTAGATTCGAAATCGGTGCCTTGATCACTATGAATTTTTAGGTATGCCATAATTACAAGAATTCTCCCACAAACATTTGCTACATTTCCCTTTTGTTCGGGGTTGGTATCGCAACAGCAACTTTGAATGATCTTATAACCAAGACCTTTTTTCTTTTTCGGTCCAATTCAGAAAACAAACAGACAACCGATGAAGTCCGAATATTCACCAAGGGCTGCTTTCTCTGTAGTGCTTTTCGTTTTACACACCTCTCCATTTTTCACCTTTTCTTACGTCAATGCCCCTGACAAAAGAAACGTCCGACCAGATCAAGGTGCGTCAATGCCCATTACCCATCTTTCATGCAGCTTAAAATACTCTCACGACACTTTGGTACACCATGATATAGGAGCTGGGACCAAGCTGCCTTCTTCGCACGAGAAGTTGTTCTGGAGCTCCAACCGTGATCTCGTAAAGAACAACTCTCCAATTCTGCTCTCAAGGGGGAGGTGGTTCCCCATCTCCATTGGGCTATCACATACGCAAAACAGGGTCAGCTCGTTGCTGGTCAGCAATGTCAGATTGGCTCAGCTGGGACCACAGAGGAGCAAACTCTCGCGCATGTGCTATCCGGCACTTTCAGCAGACATGGACAGAAATGGAGAGGGCATAAGCGGAAGTTGACCCAGGAACACACAGACCAGTTGGCGATCACAAAGAGCAGACTTTGTTGGTCAAGTGATGGCACATGACCTTCAAGATGTTTTCCATAAATCTGTAATTCTTTCCTTTTCCTTCTTCACCAGTCGGTTCTCGCCTGTATCGGCGCGGCCCTCCCTTTTTTTGCCAGCCCGGAGTTCTTAAGTCCGTCGAGAAGCGACAACCAGCGGTAGCTTTTGCGTCGAGTTTGCAGGGGAGGTATGTTAATGGATACGTCAGTCATGACTTAAAACAGTCCCAACAGGTAGTCATGAACTTCTCAGTAACTCCCATTTTAGGCAAGGAACCCACTTTGCGCTGGCATCTTGACTCCCCTACAGTCCTCTGCTGCATACGCAAGACTCTCTTTTTCCTTCTTCTCTTGATAGACACAGCACCAGCCCGGGCGCACGGTTAACAAGACGGCTCTGGGTTAGCAAAAGCAGGACGGGGCAGAGGTAAGCTTCTCCTTGATGGTTTCAAATTCTTTTGACATGCAGGTGTCCAGCGACCCAAAATGCTCTTTCGGGTTTAATCTTTCTGCTTGATCACGGCTTCAGTTTCTCTTTGCTCGGGTCCTGGAGCTGTGCTTTACGATGGTAGAGTAGCCTTAACAAACCCCGATATAGCCGCAAACCAAGGAGCTGGCTTTGGTTTTTAGGGACAGGCCAAGACAGGGCTTCAGTTTGTCGGTCTGTTTCCACCCTTCTTTGACACAATGTGGCCCAAATAGCGAACAGAGGTTTGAAAAAAGGCACTTTTCCACAGAAAGTTTCAGCCCAAAATCTTTAAGGCGAGTCAGGACCCTCATCAATCTTTCCTCATGCTTTCCAGCGTTGGGGCAAAGACAATGTGGTCGTCGATAAACACAAGCACTTCTTTTAAGTTCATGTCTCCGACACTTTTTCCATAAGACTTAAATGTAGATGGTGCATTGTAATTCCTTGGGCATCAATTGAACTCCCAGAACCCACATGACACACAAAGGCTGTTTTACACTTGTCATCTTCATCCATTTCAATTTGATAGTATCCCGATTTTAGATCCAGAACCGAAAACCACTGGGACCCCTGAGTGCAGTGAACGTGTCCTCAAGCTTTGGAAGAGCTATGCGTCTTTTTTTTTTATTGAGCTTCCTTAGTCAATACAGAGTCTGACGCTGCCATTTTCTTCTTCACAACCACAATGGGCGCGAAGTGAACAGATTCTCGAATGTTCCAAGTCAAGCAAGTCTTGAAGATGTTTCCTGACAGCACCGGTCTTGGGGGTACAGGTCGAGGCCTTTTTTAAAGGAGTTGGACCTGAAGCTTTATTTGATGCTTCACCTTATCGGTTCTCCAAAGTCCAAATCATGCTTTGCAAACCTTCTGGGCTTAGTTTTGAGTAATCCTGCTCTTCCACTCAGATTAAGGAGCATGAATTAATGAGGCTGATGAAACTGATGAAGTGCAACCAGGAGCAGTAGCTTGGTACACAACACAGATTAAATCACTCATTTCAGCCAGCAGACCCTAGAGCAAGACTCATGCTCAGATTCTTCTTAAAGGGGGTTCTATCATCACTGCACTTTCAGCCTCATGGAAGTGCACTGCCATGCCTCCCAAACAGTCACCACAGGGTTGTTGTACTGGTACATCTAGCATGGTGGTCTTCACAACCACTTCTATGTCCGACTCAGACAGACGGAACCAAAAAGGGACGGAAACCATGATTTTGATCACTGGACAGGGCATACACAGTGTCAAGAGTGTTGGTTCCCACCAGGAAAATGGCTGAAGCGTCTTGACGTCGGGTACTCCAGAGCCAAAGTGGTTACATCCATTGGAACCCAGAATGGGAGGGAATGTGATGTCAAGAGTTAAGTAGCCCAAATAAGGTACAGCTTGGCCGTTTGCTCCTTCGACTTGGAAGGTCATCCAGAGGTTTAAGTTCGCGGTCGACAGGTGAGCACGAAAAAGATTCTGGATAGTTGTGCTGTGAGCCAGTATCCAAAGACAGTTGGTTGGTGTTCCTTTAATTGTTATTTGAGCAGTGCACTTGTACCGATGAGGCCTTTTGCAAGGTGTTATAATATTGGGTCTGTGACTGGGACATTGTGATGCCGCTGCAGCCCCTTCTTGTCCCGTAGAGGGCAGTTTCTAGTTAACTGTCTCTCTTTATTTTCTACCTCCCCTTTCTTTTCGTTCTGCTAGTTTTTCTTTTTACTAATTTTGCTGTTGGCTACAAGTAGTGGCTATGTGACCATCTTCCCCACATGTAAAGCAGAAACTGGCTCTGGTCTTGTACTCTGTATTCTCGAGGATTGGGGTATGGAAGGTTTAGCAGTTGCTAGGCGAACAGGGGCATGTCTTGTTTGTGACAGCAATGTTGTCATTTCTCTGTAATTTCTTCCTTTTCTTAGTTCATAATGATGAGTGTCTGTGTCAGCATGGCTACAAAGCAGGTTTGAGCAGGAGTGCTGCACGCTGTTTGGAGGAGCCCATGTGTTTTTTCATGAGGCTCTCTTTGGCCAGCTGTCGATCTTCTTCAGTCCTCAATAAACAACAGTTCTCAAAAGCTGTGGACTGCCTTTTTCCAGCTGGGTTTAGAGATGATGTCATTATTCCAGCACCCTCTCAAAACTGTCGCAGCAGATGCTTATCAATGTCTATGCTGCAACTCCACCTCTTTTTACAACTGTTTTAGTATCATTAACAGACGTGAAGAAACTGGAGGGTTTCTCACCGGGATCCTGCAGCGTGTTCAGAAACTGGCAAACAGCTCCTCTCCATCCTCCTAGACCCGAGTCCAGACTTCAAGTAAACAGATGCAACGTTTCTGGCTTCAGGCCTTTGATGACATCAGCAGCGGGGGAAGCAAGCTTTCAATTATTTTTCTTTACTTGAACTGGAGGTAGATTCACATCGGCCAGTAACAGTTCAATGTGGGACCTCCATGTTTCATAGTCAGTTTCATTCATTGTTTAGGGTTTTCCGGAGAATGGGCGGAGTCTTGAGGTAGGCAGTGCTGATGTTAACTCCCCTCTCTCACAATGTGCTCCACAACCATCCGTTACACAGTGGTAGGTCAATGTGGAGGGCGGCAAGGGCTTTGTGTTGGATGTGGTGGTGATCTCTGTTGCTCAGGAACAGGATGCATGGTTGATGGCTGAGCTGTTGCACCACTAACAACCCCTTTGGCCAGGCAAGGGTACTGCTCATCTACTGTTTCCACCGGCTCCTCACGTTGCTCTTCAGCACCAGCACCTACTCTCCTATGTTGTCAGGTGCTCTTTTGGAGAGCACATCTTGTAAGACACACTCAAACTTTTGTCCACTCCTTCGTGCAAGCTTTTAAGTTCCCTCATTAATCGGAAAAACTTCGCTCTCCCGCCGCACCTAAGCTTTCAACCGTAAGTACCGTAGGCAACGTAGGTAACGTAACACAAAACTTAAACAGGTGTTTCTCGGGACTATGCGTATACGGCAATATCTTTTTCAGTTCTGCAACAGCAGATTCCGATTTGTATTCACGACCAGGTTTTTATCTTGGACAGTCCTTGTCCGTAACGGTTACTACCTTATAACGTCCGTACTCTTTAAGAATATTAAGGATCTCCTCGTCTTTACCAGTGTTGGTTACACCAGAAACAATGACACTCCTTAAGATGTCAACCCCAGCTTTATCAAAAAACTCCATGTTCACACTGGACTAAAATCACACTGCAAAAAAACTTTAACAATATATACAGTGCATTCACGTCACGTCATTCACACACTAAGCTCCTGGCTACTCGCCATGTGTAACGATTTCTTTAACTGTGTAAGAAAGGTTTGGGTCTAGTATTACTATGGATTTCACTGTACAGAAGAGCACAGGTTCACTCTGGGAGCTTGTGGTGAATGAAACAGACAGAATCAGAACAAGTTTTTAAGTGAATTATATTAATTATATGAAGCCAAAACCCCAAAACAACCATATAACACAAAAACACATTACAAAACAACAATCAATAATAATAAATAATAATAAACAATGATGTTGATATGATGATGAAAAAAAAAAAAAAAAAAAAAAAAAAATAATAATAATGATAATGGGCCCAAAACAAAAAAACAAATGACACTTAAATACCCTCTCCAATCAATCAGATCAATCCGTTTTCTGGAGTAGAATGCAATGTTCATTTAGATCTGAAATGTCCGATTCGTTCCAGGTTATCCGTGTTGGTTCGTGAACGCAATGTTCAGTTTGTTCCAGGTTATCCGTGTTGGTTCGTGAACGCAATGTTCAGTTTGTTCCAGGTTATCCGTGTTGGTTCGTGAACGCAATGTTCAGTTCGGTTATGCAGTTCTCCAACAAGAAGAGGGAAATTAGGCCAAAATCAAACGTCCAGGTAATGGAGGAAAACAATGGAATAGATCCTACCAGATGTAGCTCGCCACCTCTTGAAGAGGAATCTGGGGTCATCAAAAAAACCGTCGGATCTGAGATATCTCGTCTCTCGTTCAGTATTCAGGTCCGCCGTTCTCGCCTCGGACCGTCATGAGCATAGCGTAATCACTTGCAGCTGGGAGCAGCAAAAGCGAACCGGAAGGGCTTGGCAGCCATCTTTATAACAGCAGCCACTTGTGGCGTGACAAAAACAGCGACCACCTGTGGCTTGGTGGGCAATTACAGTTGGGGAGGAAAAACCCATCAGCTCCCAAAGACATGGGTTACACAGAGAACGTGTCTTTAACTGTAAACTTTAAAACAATTAATCTCTGAACAATGAACCACACATTATTCTCCTGTTATTAAAAGTTCTGGAAGAAGCACCTGCATGTTGTTCTGGTTCTACAGAATTTTTTTCAGAAGGTCTGTAAATTACAGTAAACTTTGTGTCATTTTGCATATAATCAGCCATCTGGCCTTCCATGTGGCTTGTCTTGCTCCTCTCCACCTGAGACGTGATGCACCTCATCTTTAGTGTACATTTGCAATTAGAGGATTAAAATGGAAATGGTCCACAAATAAGGACACAAACTAGCTCATCTACTGACATCTTTTTCATGTCTTTCACCTGCTGAACTTCGTTGCCTCCCTCAGCGTCTTTGTCCTGAATCTTGGAGGACTCAGGACAAGGAGAGACAACACTAGTAAAGTTAATTGCATACTGACCATCATAAGTAAAACATAAATTATTCTAAAAGCATGACCTGCATGTTTGATTTGTATTTAAACTGCACCTGAAGGTTCCTGCTCTGATTCCTCGCTGCCGCTCTTGTGCTGCTGTCCTCTTTTTTGTAAAGAGAGATCCAAAAGCCACCTATAACTTCCAGTTATTCAGATTCACAAATTAACTATTTTTTATATGCATTGGCTATGTTCAACAGCAAATGTTCTAAATCTTAATGGGATTTTAAATAAAATATCATATAGTCTAAAGAACTCAGCATTCATATCGTGAATTATCTTGCTTTAATGTAGTAAACCATCTTCTAAAATTTGCAATATCCTTTGATATAACTTTAAACTTTTGTTTTATGATGTTAGTTTTCTCCATCAGCTCCTCGTTATTAAACTGGCGGTGCTGGATGCTCTGCTGTCTCACCTGCTCCTTCACTGACAAACATGTTGCTTATCTTACAGAAGTTTTCTGCATCTCTGGCCTGTTCTGTGCTTCTTTCTTTTTTTACTCCTCTTTGATCCACCTTTCCTCTTGGCCTGACAATCTCGCTCCATTTTGCCTCTGCAAAAGTGCGGGAGGAGGAGGGGGCGTCATTGCAGCTCAGCGTTGTCACAGAGGGGGGAGTGCTTGTTTCTGCCCATCATTGCTTTGTTGTGTGAGTTTCTGCGGGGTAGATGCCCTCGTGAGCCTCTTGGCGGATTGTTTATTTAAATATCCGGTGCGACCTGACCGTCTGCCGACAGCTCCTGCAGGGCTCCTGATGGTCAGTCTGTCACTTCGCAGCGAGCGTGCTCCTGTCCAGCCGGTGATGTGCATCACAAACAGCTGGAAACTTGAAGGCAGGGGGACCCTAACCCTCACAACTTACTCTCTTCCCTAGTAATTATTTGGAAAATATTATAGCGGTTTTATTCAAGTTAAATTCTGCACTTAGGGCACTTTTTTAAAACATTAGTTCAAATTATTTTCATCAATCCGTTTTTTCCCCGTGAGGGGCAATTTTAGCCAAGGAGGGCAAAGGGGCAGTTGCCCGGGCAACCTGAGCCATGCCCTGTGCACATCCCTGATCAGCATCAATCAAAACTGATCGGTGACAGACAGGGACACAATCAATCAAAGACATGATCCACAGATTGAAATACAGCGGTGAAGTGCGCCAGCTAAAAGTGAAAGTAGGTCAAGCAGCTACGGCGGGTGTTTCTCGCAGGGTGGGGGGGTGTGGGGGGGGCGAAGCTTGTGCACCTAAGCAGAACTGGCTGAGTAGAAGGAGGGAGTGACGGATAGAAAGAGACGTTTCTGTCAAATATTATGTTGTGAAAGAAACTTGTGGCTTATTTAGTTAGTAAATAATTATTTTGCCACCAAAACTCTTTTCTCAGTGTTGTATTTGTTGTTTCATAGAAGTAAACAGCTGTTCGGATGATGAAGGTGTCACTAAAGTAGAAAAATATTGGCAACAAAGACACTTTTCCACTTGAAGTGCATTGCAGCATCTAAAGCTCGTTTTCTCATCTTTTTGGTCAAAAGCAGCATTTTTGCTGCAACAAACCCATGTTCTACTGCAGATTACTAAAGAGTGGAAAAAGCTAGAAACAAATGTTTTTTTCTGATAAAAGAAGAGAGTCTAAGCTTTCCTTTGGTACATTCAGTGTTTGTATTAGCATTGTACACAATGTTCTGTGGATCTCCCAAAATCAGTGAAAATGCTTAAAAATCCTGGCAATATGGAGCACTCCGCTCAGAAAAGGTCTGGCAGTCAATGAGTTAATCAGAAAAATGACCACATCACCTTTTTCACACAGGCATTTTGTTCCATATTTTCTTTCTTTTTCAGAGTGTGTGCCCCCCCCCCCCCCCATCCAAATAGCGCATCACTGCCATCATAGCAGAGGGACTCCAGCAGTTCATATGAGGCAGAATCAAACCATTAAAATCATGACCCTTAAAATCGGGGGGGGGGGGGGGGGGCAAATACGGAACAAAAAAGGTGTTGTGGTCATTTTTCTGAAGGGGGGGGGGGGTCTGTCCATAAAAGAGCGCAATATGAATTGAAACTGTAATTTACAACAGTGACAAGCATTATTTATATGTTTGTAAATTTACACAAGCGCTACACACAGTTGAGAGCATGTGTAGAGTTTGTTAGTAGCTACGAACAGATCGGGGCTACTAAAATGTTGATGAATACAAGATTCACGTAAATTTACATCTACTAACAGTTAACACACAAATTCGCTCTGCTCACATTTCAAGAGTGAGACCCAATGATCTCTTATCCAGAACTGAACCTGGTCCGGACCAGGTTAAGTGTTCAGCATAAGTTATCGGGAGATATAACCTGATCAGAAGTAAATCAGAGTCGTAGGATCAAAAACCCAGAGTTAACCCTGAAGTTAGCTCGGTAAGAGAAAATCTGGCGGTGTAGTAAAGGCCCCTGATCCAAGTCCTCGTAAACTGGCCACTTCTGAGAACCTGCACGGTCACATGTATTATTTTCTTACTTATCTTAAATTATATTTTCATCTCTCTCCTCCTTCATCTATCTCCATCTGTGGGTCATATTTCCTTTTGCGCTGCCGTCTGTTGCAATTTGCCCCAAGCAAAACCCTCATATATAGGAACGTTTCCAACAAATTTGCACCTGCTGTCATTTGCACCTTCATTCTTTGTAAATCACCCAATAACCGCGGTTCAGCCCCTCACGCAAAATTCTGGATTGCATGTGCACATTACACATCCTACTACTTACAGAGCTTTGTTGGAGGCTTTGACCACTGGCAGCAGCTTTAGAAGAACCTCCTCTGAAGGAGAGTATTTCTGCAGGTCAAACACCTCCAGATCTTCTGATGATGACAGTAGGATGAAGATCAGAGCTGACCACTGAGCAGGAGACAGTTCATCTGTGGAGAGACGTCCTGATCTCAGGGACTGTTGGATCTCCTCCACTAGAGAAGCATCATTCAGTTCATTCAGACAGTGGAACAGATTCATGATTCTCTCTGCAGACACATTCTTACTGATCTTCTCCTTGATGTACTGAACTATTTCCTGATTGGTCTGTGAGCTATTTCCTGTCTGTGTCAGCAGGGCTTGTAGGAGCCTCTGATTGGTTTGCAGTGAAAGACCGAGGAGGAAGCGGAGGAACAAGTCCAGGTGTCCATTTGGACTCTGTAAAGCCTCGTCCACAGCTCTCTGATGGAGACGTCTTAGATCTGGTTTGTAGAATAACTTCGACCATGCAGAAACTGTTTGTTCTTCTTCCAGCAGGTTGACTCCAGACCTGATGAAGGTCAGACGGACATGAAGAGCAGCCAGAAACTCCTGAACACTCAGATGGATGAAGCTGAACACCTTCTCCTGGTACAGTCCTCTCTCCTCTTTAAAGATCTGTGTGAACACTCCTGAGTAAACTGAGGCTGCTGTGATATCGATGCCACACTCTGTCAGGTCTGATTCATAGAAGATCAGGTTTCTTTTCTGCGGCTGATCAAAAGCCAGTTTTCCCAGAGACTCCATCATCTCTCTGCTCTCTGGACTCCAGTGTGGATCTGTCTCAGCTCCTCCATCATACTTGACCTTCTTTTTTACTAAAGAATGGAAAAAGCTAGAAACAAATGTTTTTTTTCTGATAAAAGAAGAGAGTCTAAGCTTTCCTTTGGTACATTCAGTGTTTGCATTAGCATTGTACACAATATTCTGTGGCGCTCCAAAAATCAGTGAAAATGCTTAAAAATCCTGGCAATATGGAGCTTTCTACTTGGAAAAGGTCTGGCAGTCAATGAGTTAAATGTGACTCATATGCACCAAAGGCAGGTCATGATAATCACTCCTTAGTCACTCCTTAGAATATTCTCCTGTTTCATTTGATCAGTTTTATTTTAATCTCTTGGTGTTACCATTGTGGGTTTTTTTTAGGTCTGTTGTATTCAGTTCTTCATGCAGCCATGACAGACATATCCACAATCCTGAGATTAAAAGGAATACACTGATACTAAGTATTTCCTGAGCTAGAAAACATTTGTATTTAGATAATACAGAACCAGTCTTTCATCATTTCAGTCATGTGTTGGTGCATACTTAGTACATAATGAGTGGTGGTTCCATTTTAGAGCAGGAACTCAGGTCCAGATGTTAATGAGACAAGTGGTGCTGCCTTCAGATTCAAGATCAGCTTTTTAACATTTACATTCTGCTACTGATTTTACCCAGTGTCTAGTTTTGATCTTTTTTTCTGAGTTTCACCGTCTCCACACTCGCCCCCATTTGGTAGATCTGGGTCCTTTACCAGAGGACTGAGCTCTTCTCGACTGAGAACTCTGATGGTGTTTCCAGGATCTGTTGGGTGTCACGGTCCAACGTGCTGAGATCACCATGGTTACATGTTCACCCTGATGTTTAGCTGAGCAAAGTTACCTCTACTGGATCTTGTCTCGGTTTTATTTTACCGTTTTATAGTCTTGTTCTTCTTGTTTCTTATTGTTAATGAGCATCATACTGTCCAGCACCGTGGTTGGCCACAGGCCACAATGTCAGTTATATAAATAAAGCTGATGTTGATCATTACTTCACTTCCCGGTGTTGCCGTCAGTTAGGATCTCTTCATCCATCACTGCCATCTTCTTCTGTACTTGTTGACCACCATGATGTCTGGTTGGTTGGCTGGATCTGGAAGACTTCCAGTCCAAACTCCATCTTCCAACCTGCTACTCTGTCCTGGACTGTCTCAGAGGACTCTTTGGACAGCCAGCAGCTGGGGTCCTGCCAGGTGTGGTAGGCCTCCTCCTCTTCCTCACTCAGATGCAGATGTCTGCAGAGTTATCTTCACAGTCTCAGCACCAACAGAACCAGGATCAGCTCAGTTTCAGCAGCTATGATAACAAGCTAGCTGCCAGGACAACACACCATTTCTAAACTGTTAAATCGTCTGAGATCAGAAATAAGAAAGAAAAAACAGAGAAAAAAGGGTTGGACAGACAGAACAGACAGGACAGAACCAGCAGAACTTTGGTTAACCTCTGTTGGTTAAATGTTCTTAAGAAACCAAACAGACTTGATTTGACATGACTCCAACATTGTCCCAGCATCATTATCAGTATAATTCCAGTATTGTTCCCAGCATTATTTCCACTATCATTGCCAATATAAGTCCAGTATCTTTCCCTGTATCACCTCCAGCATTATTTCTGAAATCATTGCCAGTATAATCCCAGTATCATTCCCAGTATTATTACCGGTAGAATCTGAATATCATTACCAGCCTCATTCCCAATATAATTCAAGTATAATTCCCAGCCTCATTCCCAATATAATTCAAGTATAATTCCCAGCATCATTTCCTGCATCTTCACCAGCATTTTTTCCAGTATCATTCCAGCATCTTACCCAGCATTACCATATCATTCTTGTATCATTCCAGCATCTTACCCAGCATTACCATATCATTCCAGTATCATTCCAGCATCTTACCCAGCATTACCATATCATTCCAGTATCATTCCAGCATCTTACCCAGCATTACCATATCATTCCAGTATCATTCCAGCATCTTACCCAGCATTACCATATTATTCCAGTATCATTCCAGCATCATACCCAGCATTACCATATCATTCCAGTATCATTCCAGCATCATACCCAGCATTACCATATCATTCCAGTATCATTCCAGCATCTTACCCAGCATTACCATATTATTCCAGTATCATTCCAGCATCTTACCCAGCATTACCATATCATTCCAGTATCATTCCAGCATCTTACCCAGCATTACCATATCATTCCAGTATCATTCCAGCATCTTACCCAGCATAACCATATCATTCCAGTATCATTCCACCATCTTACCCAGGATTACCATATTATTCCAGCACTTACCCAGCATTTTACCCAGCATAACCAAATCATTCTAGTTTCATTCAAGTATCGTACCCAGCATTGCCATATCATTCCAGTATCATTCCAGTATCTTACCCAGCATTATCATATCATTCCAGTATCATTCCAGCATCTTACCCAGCATTACCACATCATTCCAGTATCATTCCAGCATCTTACCCAGCATAACCATATCATTCCAGTATCATTCCAGCATCTTACCCAGAATGAACATATCATTCCAGTATCATTCCAGCATCTTACCCAGCATTACCATATTATTCCAGTATCATTCCAGCATCTTACCCAGCATTACCATATTATTCCATTATCATCCCAGCATCTTACCCAGCATTACCATATCATTCCAGTATCATTCCAGTATCTTACCCAGCATAACCATATCATTCCAGTATCATTCCAGCATCTTACCCAGCATTACCATATCATTCCAGTATCATTCCAGCATCTTACCCAGCATTACCATATCACTCCAGTATCATTCCAGCATCTTACCCAGCATTACCATATCATTCCAGTATCATTCCAGCATCTTACCCAGCATTACCATATCATTCCAGTATCATTCCAGCATCTTACCCAGCATTACCATATCATTCCAGTATCATTCCCGCATCTTACCCAGCATTACCATATCATTCCAGTATAATTCCAGCATCTTACCCAGCATTACCATATCATTCCAGTATCATTCCAGCATCTTACCCAGCATTACCATATCATTCCAGTATCATTACAGCATCTTACCCAGCATTACCATATCATTCCAGTATCATTCCAGCATCTTACCCAGCATTACCATATCATTCCAGCATCATTCCAGCATCTTACCCAGCATTACCATATCATTCCAGTATCATTCCAGCATCATACCCAGCATTACCATATCATTCCAGTATCATTCCAGTATCTTACCCAGCATTACCAAATCATTCAAGTATCATTCCAGCATCTTACCCAGCATTACCATATCATTCCAGTATCATTCCAGCATCTTACCCAGCATTACCATATTATTCCAGTATCATTCCAGCATCTTACCCAGCATTACCATATCATTCCAGTATCATTCCAGTATCTTACCCAGCATAACCATATCATTCCAGTATCATTCCAGCATCTTACCCAGCATTAGCATATCATTCCAGTATCATTCCAGCATCTTACCCAGCATTAGCATATCATTCCAGTATCATTCCAGCATCATACCCAGCATTACCATATCATTCCAGTATCATTCCAGCATCTTACCAAGCTTTACCATATCATTCCAGTATCATTCCAGCATCTTACCCAGCAAACCATATCATTCCAGTATCATTCCACATCTTACCCAGCATAACATATCATTCCAGTATCATTTCAGCATCAACCCAACATTACCATAAATTCCAGTATCATTCCACATCTTTCCCACAACCATATCATTCCAGTATCATTCCAGCATTACCCAGCATACAACATTCCAGACATACAGCATACCCAGCATTTCATATATTCCAGTACATTCCACACAACCCACATACCATATCATTCCAGTATCATTCCAGTATCTTACCCACAACCATATCATTCCAGTATCATTCCAGCATCTTACCCAGCAAACCATATCATTCCAGTATCATTCCAGCACTTACCCAGCATAACATATCATTCCAGTATCATTCCAGCACTTACCCAGCATACCATATCATTCCAGTATCATTCCAGCATCTTACCCAGCAATACCATATCATTCCAGTATCATTCCAGCATCTTACCCAGCATTAGCATATCATTCCAGTATCATTCCAGCATCTTACCCAGCATTAGCATATCATTCCAGTATCATTCCACATCATACCCAGCATTACCATATCATTCCATATCATTCCAGCATCTTACCAAGCTTTACCATATCATTCCAGTATCATTCCAGCATCTTACCCAGCAAACCATATCATTCCAGTATCATTCCAGCATCTACCCACATAACATATCATTCCAGTACATTTCCACAACCCAACATACCAAAATCCAACATTCCAGCACTTTCCCACAACCAATCATTCCAGACATTCCACATACCCACATACAACATTCCAACATACCAACCCACATTCAATTACCAACACCACACAACCCACAACCAACATTCCAATCATCCAACACCCACAACCATATCATTCCAATCATCCAGCACTACCCAGCAAACCATATCATTCCAGATCATTCCAGCACTTACCCAGCATAACATATCATTCCAGTATCATCCAGCACTTACCCACATACCATATCATTCCAGTATCATTCCAGCATCTTACCCAGCAATACCATATCATTCCAGTATCATTCCAGCACTTACCCACATTACCATATCCTTCCAGTATCATGTCAGTATCTTACCCAGCATTACCATATCATTCCAGCATCATTCCGCATCTTACCCAGCATTACCATATCATTCCATATCATTCCAGCATCTTACCCACAAACCATATCATTCCAGTATCATTCCAGCATCTTACCCAGCATTACCATATCATTCCAGTATCATTCCAGCATCTTACCCAGCATTACCATATCATTCCAGTATCATTCCAGCATCTTACCCAGCATTACCATATCATTCCAGTATCATTCCAGCATCTTACCCAGCATTACCATATCATTCCAGTATCATTCCAGCATCTTACCCAGCATTACCATATCATTCCAGTATCATTCCAGCATCTTACCCAGCATAACCATATCATTCCAGTATCATTCCAGCATCTTACCCAGCATTACCATATCATTCCAGTATCATTCCAGCATCTTACCCAGCATTACCATATCATTCCAGTATCATTCCAGCATCTTACCCAGCATTACCATATCATTCCAGTATCATTCCAGCATCTTACCCAGCATTACCATATCATTCCAGTATCATTCCAGCATCTTACCCAGCATTACCATATCATTCCAGTATCATTCCAGCATCTTACCCAGCATTACCATATCATTCCAGTATCATTCCAGCATCTTACCCAGCATTACCATATCATTCCAGTATCATTCCAGCATCTTACCCAGCATTACCATATCATTCCAGCATCATTCCAGCATCCACAACTTCCAGATCATTCCAGCATCTTACCCAGCATTACCATATCATTCCAATATCATTCCAGCATCTTACCCAGCATTACCATATCATTCCAGTATCATTCCAGCATCATTCCAAACATCACTGCAGCCCTTTCCTGTTTGTTTTCAGCTTGAATTGTTCAAAAGAAATAAATGTATTTTCATGTGAAACGTGTGTAAACAAATTTTAGCTAAGATAAGTTTATTTTTATAGCACATTTCATGTACAGAACAACTTAAAGTGCTTTGCATAAAACATTATAAGCATTACAGTGGGGTGCAAAAAGGAAGGAAAACATTAAGAACAAAAAAGCAGAAGCATAATTTAAGATTAGAAACATTAAAAGCATTCAAGATTAAAAAGAGAGACATAGAGATTTTAACTTTTGAGTAAAATCTATGTAAATGCAGCTGAGAACAGGTGGGTCTTCAACCTGGATTTAAATCAACTCTTTCAGCTGATCTGAGACTTTCTGGGAGTTTGTCCCAGACATGTGGAGCATAAAAGCTGAATGCAGCTTCTCCATGTCTGGTTCTGACTCTGGAACTGATAAAAGACCAGATCCAGATGACCTGAGGGGTCTAGTAGGTTCATACTGGGTCAAGAGGTCACTGATGTATTTTGGGCCTAAACCATTCAGAACTTTATAGACCAGCAGCAGAACTTTAAAGTCTATTCTCTGATGGACCGGCAGCCAGTGTAAAGACCTCAGAACTGGACTGATGTGGTCCACTTTTCTGGTCTTAGTGAGAACTTGGGCAGCAGAGTTCTGAATGAGCTGCAGCTGTTTAACTGGTTTTTTAGGTAGACCAGTAAAGACGCTGTTACAGTAATCAAGCCGACTGACTACTGTTGGCTTGATTACTGCAGACAGTACTATTGTCCTGTGAGTTCAGATTTGGCTTGCTGTAGTTACCAGGGGCGTTCTCCACACGTCTACCAGCTGTGTGACCACAACACTGTGGTCAACGGTGTTGATCAAAACGATTTTCATAGTCCAGGAAAATCTGGACTAGTTTTTCCAGATTTTCCTGAGACATCCGATCTTTGATCCTTGAGATGTTCTTCAGGTGATGGTCGGCTGATTTTGTGATCACCTTGATGTGTTTTTCAAAATTCAGGTCTGAGTCCATCACTACAGAAACAAACATGAAACAAACAAACAGGGGGAGTGGGTAGCCTAGTGGTAGCGTCGTGGGCTTTGGTGCGGAGGACCCAGGTTCGAGTCCCCGACACGACTCCTAGGTCGTCCACTGTGGACCCCTGATGCTCCCCGGGCTATTTAAGTGGCAGCCCACTGCTCTCTGATACTCACAGTACAGAGATGGTGAAATGCAGAGCCCTAATTTCCCCTTGGGGATCTCAACAGCATAACAAAAAAAATAACATGTAATCTAAATGTCTGTTGCAAAAAGTGGCGTCCAGCACAGATGGTGTAAAGCAGCTCAGGTCAGGAATCGTCCGACCAGTCTTCCGTCTCATGTCATTTAACTAACAGCCTGGTTACTCAAACATCAGAAAATTAACAAGATCTCTTTCAGGAAGTAGCATCTGAGTAGATGTTTCTCTGTGATGTCAGCAATCAGATCAGCTGATGATGAACTTACAGCTGAGTATATAGGGGATTATCACACTTCCGTGTTCCGGTTTCCGGAACTTGAAACACTTAGACGGTGTTTCAAGTTCCACCTCTTCCTTAGCATCACTTCAGTCAGGAATCAATGAAAACTTAAGTATGGTTGGCGTTTATCCGATTTACAAAAGTCTAATAGAGCAGGGACAGCTATTGTTAAAATGGCCCCGAAGAGGAAATGCCTAGATTCCGGAAACTTCCGGAAAGCGCTATAATCCCCTATTGATCTCAGAAGATCAATGATCAGCGCTCTCTCAGGTGTTTTTCCTAGGTTCTGTTTATTTTCTAAACATTAGGGTGCTAACTGAAAGGCTTTTATTTTGATAAAATGAAGAATCCCCATGGAAGCTGACATTTCCCTGTTCTACCTCTAGATTCTGTTCATACGCAGGTCTGGACTGACATTGTATATAAAAACATTTCTAAGTAGAGTTCCATGATGGGAAATTTCACTTCACATGAAAAGGTTCCTGTTACGGCTTCTGCCCATCTGACCGACAACCTTCCATGTTTAACATGTTGCTGGTCCCTGACTGGGATTGGCTGTGGCCAACACACCTTCACACTCCTGGTTGGCTGCTGCCTCCTCCAATCCTTGTTGGAGTCGCTGGGTTTACCACGTTCTCATGCAACAAATCTACACAGATCTGTGATTGGAGGTTCCCTGAGTTTCCACTCCTCAATGACATGATTCTCCAGGAGAGAGTGATCATTAAAATAGCCAGGCTGAAACTTACACAAATGTATTGCATTCACCTGAAAAAATAAAACTGTTCTGTTTTTCTCAATAGCCCCCCCAAGAGGAGGCCAGTGCCAACCTGAACAAAAACCTGGCCACCCTGTCAAAAATGGCACTTTTTCATTTTTACCAACATTTATGTTCTATTAACATGGTACAGCATGGTTTGTTTATATTTGATTGTCAAAATTTTAAAAACCAAATAAAAAAAAAAATAGCACACTAGAACTTGTGACAGACTGGCGACCTGTCCAGGGTGTACCTGCCTCTCGCCTGATAATAGCTGGGATAGACTCCAGCAACCCCCGCGACCCTGAGCTGGATAAGCGGTACAGGAAATGACTGATGACTGACTGACACTAGAACTACCATTTTCTGCCATTGGTGTTTTGTCGTTAGTCCTCTGCGGTCCACCCTGCTATTTTCTCTGGAAGCCCCTGAAAAAAATCTGTGCAGGCACCCTTGGTTTTTCTGACTTAACAAGATACCTTTCAAAAAATAAATAAAAAGTTCTATGCTTTCCCCAGATATCATGAAAGTTACAAATCCCCATGAACACAACCAAGGACATGTATTTACATTTATTTATGAATAGGTGAAAATGTACCAAACAGCATAATGTTAGCAAAACCAGTAAATAAATGGCGGGCGGCACGTTAACCTTCGAGGCACCAGAGGTTTTTATGAGCACATCCTCATCAGCTCAGTAGCTCCGTTTCTAACTGCATGTTCCCCAAAAGTTTGAAAATATAAAAATATATTCTAAGTAAAGAAAAGAGGAAGAAGTGTGTCGTCTTCTGTGCTGCTGAGAAGTTTCAAAGCATTTTTGTGTTAGTTTTATAGCATTATTGGCTAAATCATATGTTGATCTAAAAGTGACGTCTGTCTGACTCGATGCCTCCATCTAGTGTCCTGATAGAAGTCCAGCAGCTGAAGGCAGCTTCCTCTTCCTCACACTGCTGTCTGACTGCATTCATCTGACACTGATATGAAACAGAAACTCAGAGCCAATCAGAGGAGGAGCAGCGCTCTCTCTCTCTCTCTCTCTCTCTCTCTGCTCTCGCTTCCACCAGCGGGTCTGGGTCGGGTCGGGCCGGATCGGTCCACGTTTTTAGGGTCTCCACAGATAAAACCTAGGACGGGGGTACCCTTATACCCAACCCGACCCGGCCTACTTTTTTAGTACCCTTCAGTAGGGTACTGATCTAACCGATCCGGACCAAAGAGGTGGAGCTAATACACAGCCAGGGGCGCCGTATAGGGGGAAAAGTAGGAAGATTCCAAGGGCCCATGACTGTGGGGGCCCCCAAAGATGTGGAAATTATCAAACCTTCATTTCAAAAATATTTATAAACATTTCAAAAAACAAAAATACAGAGAGAAACATTCCTCTTCCACTTCACAAAACGCAAAACAAACATAATATATTACCAATCCACCCCAAAGTGCAAAAATGGTTTGGTCCTCAGAACTCCTCACGCATCCCTCTCTCTTTCAGACCGCGGTCTGGTATCGGCCTTTATCCTCATCGCTTCATTTACAAGTGACAGCAATAAACGACTACAAAAAATGTGAAAAACACAGTATAAAAAAGTCCATCCCAACGAAAATGCACCCAAAAAATATTTTCAAATAAACAAAAAAAGGAAAAAAAAGACAACGAAGCGGAGACAGTTTAAAAAAGTTTGTTCCCTATTTTCAAATAACCTGTAAAAAACACATCTCAACAACAACAAACCCCAAGGGAAGGGGATCACATATAATCGGGTAGTGCGTCAAAGGAAAATTTCCCTCTTTTCTTTCAAAAAAAAACAGGACTCTCACAAAAGCTGTTCTAACAACACAGAACAAAAAGCCAAAAACTCAAAGCGAACTACATACAAACAACCAGCAAAACAACCACAACACACATCAAAAACAAAACAAAATAACCCCCCTCAACAAAAACAAATCACCACACACCCATCTCACCCCCACCCCCCCCCCATAAAATAACAAAATGGGACCACTACACAACAACCTAATCCAACCCCAAAAAAAAAACATAAAAAATAACACAAAAACAAACAACAAAAACAAATCCAAAAAATTCCAATACAGATATGGACAAAATAAAACACTAACCACCACACCTAAAAACAAATCCAAAAATCACCAAACACCACAAACACAAATCAATCTCAACAATTTTACACACTCACAAAAACCTCAATCCATCCCACACTCTAAAAATAAAAACAAAATAACAACTACAGCTACAAATTTCTCAGGGCCCTCTCAGGTTGGCCAGAAATAAGAAATGGAGGACCAACAAAAAGTAGGGCTGTCAAAATATTAATCCTAAATAATCCTATTGTCAAACAAAATTTTTTTTATTAATTATACTGCTATATAAAAACACATAACTTTTTTTAAAACTAAAGGATAAAACCAACCAAAATCTGGAGTAGTCCAGGACTAAGACCTGAATTTCAGCTTCACATTAAACAGTTGTTAATCAGCCTGTGAGTATCAGCAACATTCTGGACTAAACTGCCGCCATCTAAGGACTATAGGTAGACGTGTAAGGACAGGGTTTCAGTAGTTTAATCTACTACAGATAAATGCAGAATACCTGCTAGACACCTTTAATCCTAAATGTGTTCTAGAAGTGAAAACGCGATAAGCAGGATGAATTTTTTTACAGCCATACAAAAAAACATTAAACTAAATAAACCTTTTCAATTTTTAAGGGCCCAATATAGTGTCTTTCATGGCCCAAACCTCGCCCCCTACACAGCAATCCGTTGATTCATTGAAAAATCCGTCACTTCCTGCGTGACCTGGTGTAAAAACAAAGCAGGGGGGACTCCTTTGTTTCTGTCACGTGTGGTGCGGTGCTTTGGTTAAAATGATGTGATGATGTCACGCGACCAGCAGCACTATCTGGTTAATACCTCCAGGGTAAGGGTACAGTTTGCTGTGGGGACGCAAAACCCATGCGATCCGGCCTGGGCCGACCCAGCCCAGACCCAATGGTGGAAACGGGGCTTAAGAGGGCTGGTTAAAATAAAATCTTCACGCTGCCGTCTCCAACGTCTCACCGGTGAACACTGATTCCAAGTTTACGTGCTGCAGCTCTGGTTGGACAGAGGGCTGTAAAAGAGCTCGTAACTTTCCTTCTGAACATCCGATCTTTGACATTCCAACTGCAAGGTTGAGCTCATGTCCAACATAAGAAGGCACAAGTGTTTTTGTGCTGCTGCGGGTCACCTCTGTGAAGCAGGAGTCTAATCAATATAACGTTTTCTCACCAAATAACCGTCACATCCAGATCCCTCATACAGCAGCAGTTTAACGCTGTTTGTGGGCAGTGGAGGATGAAGATTTGATGTGTAGGGCTCCAGCACTATGACAGACATCATTAATGAAAAGGATCAATGTTTTTTCAACCCTGATTTTCTTCAAAAGCTCATTTATCCGAAACAATCCATCGATTAGCCGCATCGTTGGTCAAGCTGCAGTGTTCAAAGCGAGTGACAAAAGTAACGGCTTGTAGCCCAGAATTTATGGTAAATTTAAGCATCATAAAGTTAAACATGAGAGTAAAAATAAAGCCAGTCATGCAGAACAACATTTTATTCAATATTTTCCACCTACTACATCACTACAGTCAGTCGGTCTTGTAAAGTTTTATTAACCATGACTCAGTCCTGACTGGGACAACCTGTGTAACTCCTGTATAACTCCTGTGTAACTCCTGTATAACTCCTGTACAGGCCCGTGCAGAGACCTTCAAATAACTAATTACCTGGAAAAGTAATTTTTCCGTTACTTTTTTAATGTTCCTTTAGATGTAATTTTAAATTAATCTCAATTAATCTATTAAATCAATCTTTATGTTGAATTAATATAAAAGTGAATATCAGATCTGACTAATGAATGAAATCAATGGAAACTATTGAATAAATTACCAACAGAAATATCATGGACACTCAGACTGATGGATGTTGTGGCTCTGTCTCCTCCTCAGGAGAGGAGCCTTATGTGGTTATGACGCCAAACACCACGAAGAAACACGAACTAATCGTTTCTCATCATGTTCATGTATTCTTTTTTTTATCTCTGAAGGAAACTGATGTTTTTATTGATTCCAGTTTATAATTCTCCCCGTTGTGCGCACGTGTGTTCGGCTGCGCATATTGACTGGGGTTTGCAATGACAGTCCATCATCATCATCATCATCATCACTGTTTCTGCACCGCTCCGGTCAGATGAAGACAGATCCAATGTGCAGAACTCGTATATCTTAAGTATTAACTATGAACTGAATCCGGGTCATGGGTGAAAGAAATAATTCAGGGAAAGGTGTTACTCGAACTTTGATGCTGTTTTCTTCTTAAACTGGATGTAATCGCTGCGTCTGTCAGGTAGGTGACGCCGTATTCCCTGTATAGGTCCGCAGGTCTCACAGAAACCTTTTTGCTCTAACATGAGTGTATGGAGGGGCGCATGTCTGCAGCCCTGGAGACCGCAGGTTACTGATGAGTGTATGGGCGAGTGTCTCCAGGTATTTGCGTATCACTCCGCCTCCTCTTTGCAAGAGCACCAGCACAATATAGTCCCCAAAAAAGTGAAACTTCTGTTCACTAGGAACAAAAATGAATCTCACACAACAATAGTAACGCGCTGTCAGTGAAGGCCAGTGATGGTAACGGCGTTGTGATGATAGATTTAGTAATTAGTTAGATTAACCCGTTGCTGAATAAGTAGTGCCATTAGTAACGCCGTTTATTTCTAACGCCGTTATTCCCATCACTGCTACTGTGTAACTCCTGTATAACCTATATAACTCCTGTGTAACTTCTGTATAACTCCTGTATAACTCCTGTATAACTCCTGTGTAACTTCTGTATAACTCCTGTGTAACTTCTGTATAACTCCTGTATAACTCCCGTGTAACTCCCGTGTAACTCCTGTGTAACTCCCGTATAACTCCCGTATAACTCCCGTATAACTCCCGTATAACTCCCGTATAACTCCTGTGTAACTCCAGTGTAACTCCTGTATAACTCCTGTGTAACTTCTGTGTAACTCTTGTATAACTCCTGTGTAACTCCTGTATAACTCCTGTGTAACTCCAGTGTAACTCCTGTATAACTCCTGTATAACTTCTGTGTAACTCTTGTATAACTCCTGTGTAACTCCTGTATAACTCCTGTATAACTCCTGTGTAACTTCTGTATAACTCCTGTATAACTCCCGTGTAACTCCCGTGTAACTCCCGTATAACTTCTGTATAACTCCTGTGTAACTCCTGTATAACTCCTGTATAACTCCTGTGTAACTCCTGTATAACTCCAGTGTAACTCCAGTGTAACTCCTGTGTAACTCCTGTATAACTCCTGTATAACTCCTGTATAACTCCTGTATAACTCCTGTGTAACTCCTGTATAACTCCTGTGTAACTCCTGTGTAACTCCTGTGTAACTCCTGTATAACTCCTGTATAACTCCTGTGTAACTCCTGTATAACTCCTGTGTAACTCCTGTGTAACTCCCGTGTAACTTCTGTGTAACTTCTGTGTAACTCCTGTATAACTCCTGTGTAACTCCTGTGTAACTTCTGTGTAACTTCTGTATAACTCCTGTATTACTGGATCATCATCCTGCTGAATCCTTCATTCATCAATCAGAATCATCAGGACAGAACTGAAATTCTCTGGGTCCTTTTTAGGCTCTCAAACACATCATAGGCCTCATATAAGCACAGTGAATTACTCATGAAGTTCACTTCTGCAGACATCTGCTTAGTTTAGGCTCAGACCAGTCCAACCAGTGCGACCAGTCACACCACATATCAGTGAGGAGATGAAGGTGTGTCTGCCTCCATCTCAGGTAGAACTGTGATGATTCCAGGAAGCAGCTCACCTGTGTGTGTCTCTGTGGAGTGGAGAGTCTTCTTCTTCATCTCTGAACAAACTGTAAGTCTGAACTTTCCTCTTTGTTTCTGGAATGTTTGGAGAACATCTTCACTTCTGATTTCACCTCCAACTTTAATCACCTTGCTGTTTGAGGACAAATCTACATGCTGATCAGATTATTGATGAACTGGAATCAGACTGCATGACCATCAGCTGTTTATTGATAAGTTAATGTTTATTGATGATCAGCTGATCATTATTGATCGTGATGTTAATGATTATGTTTGACTGGATCAGCTGATAGTTTTGTCTTTTCTTCACCAGCTGCATCATGTTTTTATTTCCTGGATCAAAGTCTCGTCTCCGACAGTAAAGACACACTCGGCAGCTTCCTGCTGCTTCCTGTTTCTCCTTTCAAAATAAAATGTCATGAATGCCAGTTAAACTGTCTGATTATAATCAGTGATGTAGCGTTGCAGTTTTGATGGAGCTGACTTAACAGCATGATGATGATGATGATGATGAGCAGTGGCTTCCTCCTTTGTGCTGCAGGAAGCAGTTTAACAGATCAGAAGCTACAGTGTGTGATTCTGCAGCTCCTTCATTCAGACTTTCCATCCAGACTAGAATCTCTTCATGTTTCCTTCTTTAACATCATCCTTTAGTTTCTGTTTGCTGACAGAAAATGTCAAACATTTTCTCCTGTTTCCTGTTTTCACATCTTCATGTTTTAGGGTTCAGTCTAAGATTCTTTGATCTGTTTTTAAATCTTTAAATTCCCTGGCCCCCTCCTATCTTTCAGAGCTTCTCCATCTTCATGCTCCCACTCACCCTCTTCGGGCAGCTGAGTTGCTGCTGTTAGATGTACCGAGGTCTCGGTGGAAGATGTGAGGGGATAGAACATTTTCTGTGGCGGCCCAAAGTTGTGGAACTTGCTGCCACTGTACATTAGACAGGCCTCATCTCTGGCACTTTTTAAGTCCCTGTTTGTCCCGGCGTTCCATCCTTCATGAGCAGCCACTTTGTTCTTTTAAGTCTTATTTTTTTCTGATATTGTTAGGTTAATTCTTTATAAACCCTGAAGGAATGAGAGACACAAGAAAGAGTCAACACCAAGTTAGAGTTTTAACTTGCAAGGGGAGACAGTCTCATACCATCTCCAACGGTTTCTTCCTCCCTTGCAGCTTTTATTCACACAAGTTAAGGTAGACAAAACAATTTTGTGTTAACAATCAGCAGTACCTTTCCACAGCAGGGATCTGCCACTTAGGACAGAGAGCATGTCACATACGATACCGCGATAACATATATCATATATCATTGATAACATAACAGGAATAAGTGCATGAACATATAATTATTCCAACAGATATTTATATTGTTTTTAATGTTCATTGTTGTGATTGTTCTTATGTTTCATATTTGTTTTAATGTTCTCACTTTTTTCCCCATTGTGAGACCTAATTTCTGCTTTTACCTCTGTTCAGTACTTTGTATCAGCAGCTGCTGTGTTTGAAGCGCTTTACAAATAAAGTTGACTTTCATCTGATTTACTTTCAGTCTCTTTTCCATGCAAATAAAAGAAACATTTCCACTTTAGATCTGGGCCGTTTCTCAATATGCGTACTTGTGCGTACTTGCGGGCTCGTGGACACGTGAAACGTCATCACCCGCGGTCCAAGTCATGTTCCATTAAAAAGTTCGCTTCTCAGCAAGTTCACTGGAAATCCCCGGATGAAAACTTTCTCCGCCCATTTTACCGAGCATGCATCAGAGGAGGCTCGTGCGTACTTGGCCACATATAAATCCCAGCATGCACCTGAACACGCGCAGCGTTTGACAGCCTCCTCCCCCCTCCTCCGCCCCCAACAGCCAAACCTGAGCGATCATTTCTTTACTGTTGTTGGTCTTTTATCTGCAGCTCTTCCTCCTGCTTTCTTCTCACAGCTGTTTTCGATCATATATGTATGTCCTGATTGTCCGTTTGCATTAATGTGCTGATGTATTGGAAATAAATATAATTTACACCTTGGGGGGGGGGGGACAAAACAAAAAAAAAACATCCACTTAGTAGGCTGTAATTGTTTTGGAGCAGTTATTTTAATTGTATTTATTTGTTTCAGTACCATCTCTACATCTCCACAACAATAAATAACAAACAGCTGTAGAATAATATTATTTTCATGTTGACAGGCAGCCCTGCTCACGTGCTGCTCACAGTTGGTGGTGATGTCACAAGTTTGCGTTGTCTCAATCCGTCAAGTAGGCGGAGTCCGTGCTTGTGAACTCCACAAGTGCAGACTTCCAGTACGTACCCACAAGTCTGTACTCACAAGTACACAAGTATGTAGTACGCAAACTAGGAATTGAGAAACGGCCCTGATTTATTAAAGTTCTCCAGCAGCTGAGATCTAACATGATGACGATGAAGATGATGGTCTGCTGTCCCATCCCTCCAGCTGAAGGCAGCTTCCTCTTCCTCACTGCTGTCTGACTGCATTCATGTGACACTGATATGAAACAGAAACTCAGAGCCAATCAGAGGAGGAGCAGCTGATGATGGAGAGGAGGATTTCAGTTGATGTTCAGATGAATGATGTGTTTCCTCTGCAGATGAAGGTAGAAAGTGTGTGTGAGCTGATGTGAATTCAGCATCATGGATCAGTGTGAGGACAGAGAGGAGGGAGCCCCTCCCTCTAAAAGCACTCAGAGGTGAGATGAGCATCTCTAACTGTCCATGACTCTTCTCCATGTCAGAGATCACAGCTCACACCAAACATCTGGATTCACAGGAACCAGCCTGGACCTGGACCTGGACCTGGACCTGGACCTGAAGTCAGACCTGAACCCAGCTGTGTGTCCATGAAGAGTGACCGGTCGATGCATAAGATTATTGATTTCCATGCTGGTGTTTCCTCAGAGCAACAGTGAGTATCTGTCCGTGTTCAGTGGAGGTTGGATCATATTTCAGATGAAAACTAGTTTCAGTTGAATCATTTCTTGATGTCATTTCTGCTAGGGCTGGAAAATTAATCAAATTTTATTTTATTTTATTTTTTTTTTTTACTTGTCCTGTCCAGCATCGAAGCAAGCAGAATGGAAATCTGATTGCTTTATTCTGTTGAACTGCATTAATCAAATTTTAATCGTGATTTCAATTTTGCCTTTTCACAATTAGAAAAACACTGTAATCGAAGAAAAACGATTAATCCTGAAGTGAACAGACTGGTGGAGTTATAGGAAGCAAACTGCAGGGAGTAAAGAACAGGAATGCATGTAGACTGGGTACAGATCTGGGCATGAAAAAGTTCCTCCTTTTTCTGCCAGAAGTGGTGCAGTAATAGTGCACTATTACTGCACTATCACTGGCTGAACGACTTGTCCCGCAAATATGTGTCCAAACTTGGCGTGTGGAAACATTCTTGTTCCGGGCGTTCATTTATGCTCTGAAATCGTTTCTCCTGGGCACACAGGCGTTTCTCTGTGCGATTGAATTAGCAGACAAGTCGCTGGTAAGTTGCTGGTAAGTGGCTGGTAAGTTGCTGGTAAGTTGCTGGTAAGTGGCTGTCAGTCGGCTGAAAGGGGAACTTTTTCATGCCCAGATCTGTATTCATTTTTATCGCTATCATCATTTTAAATAATATTCTTATTTTACTCCTTTACTTGTTTATAATTTATTTCTGGTTTTGTTTATTTAAGTTATATTTGAAGTTGAGTTTTGGTGGTTCAATAAACACTTTTTATAAAATCATCAAATAATTATTCATATTAATCATGATTCCCATATCAGTCAAAATAATCGTGATTATAATTTTTTTCCATAATCGCCCAGCCCTAAATTCTGCTTCATGTTTGGAATATGATAGTTTCTGATTTGTCTTCCAGATTCTTGTTTTAATAAAATGCTGTTGAACAATTTCAGAGTTCAGTAGTGAAATTATTAAACCATCTTTATTCAAAGGTTTGAACCAGAACCAGGACCAGGATCCAGCTGTGTGTCCTTTAAAAGCGACATGTCAAAGGATCGTAATCCTGATTTCAGCTCAGAGGAACGGAGGTGAGCTGGGTGTAAATGTTGTATCAAAGTCAGTGTGAACAGTTTTTATTCCAACATGTGTTTCAGCTCTTTTCCACATTTCTATGCTCAGATGTGACACTGATTTAATTTTCACTTCTTTACTAAATGAGCTCAAATCTCCAGATAAAAGCTCCAATAATAAAACAGTGTGATAAACATGTGAGGAAAGTTTTCAGGAGGATTTCTCAGTAGTTTCAGATTTACTGTGTCTGAGTTCAGAGAGCTGCAGAAAGTGGGAGCTCTCATTTAAAAAGCTGACAATCATCAGCAGGGGTCTCATTTATAAACGTTGCATATGCAAAAAACAGGGCCTGAAACTGGTGTAGTCAGTTTCCAGCAAAAAGCAAACTTGATGGGAGAATGTGCATCTTTCATGCAACGCTGACCCATGCGTACACTGTTGGGGGGGTCTGGAGACTGATGAGGTGGGGGAGAACTGAGACCAGACTGCATCTTGACTCCTCTTTTCTCTTATGAGTAGGGAATTTTTTATTTATATTTTTATTGTTATGATTATAACTATTCTTTTTCTTTTTATATTTTTTTTTATATATATCTATTTTTGTATATTTTCTCTGAATCCTATCCCCTTTCTCACCTCCTCCCTTTCCAGGAGCAACCCTCCATATCACCCCGGCTTTTTTACATTTTCTCTTTTTTTATTTTTCCCCAAAATTTTTTGATTCTTACCCATTCAAATACAATAACTGTACAAACAAAAACTAAATTTAAATTTGATTTAATTTAAATTTAATTAATTAGACAAAACCCCCCCCCCCCCCCCAGCAGGAAACAACCGCGTGCTGTTTATGGAATGCCATTTTATTCATAATTAAATAAATAAATAAATACCAAAATAAATAGGTGTTCCACAATATAAATATATATAAAATGCACAAAATAATTGTTTCCATATTTATTTATTTAGTCAGTTATATGTTTAGTTATATATTTATTTATTAAGTTATTTATTTATCTATTAGGTTAGTTATTCATTTATTTAGTGATATATTTATTTATTATGTTATTTATTTATTTATAAAGTTATTTATTTAGTCTTATATTTATCTATTTAGTTTTAAGTCATTTATTTATTTATTTATATATCAAGTTATTTATTAAGTTATTTATTTAGTTATTAATAAAGTAATTTATTTAGTTATTCATTAAGTTATTTATATATTTATTAAGTTATCTATTTTGTTATTCATTAAGTTATTCATTTATTTATATATTAAGTTATTTATATAGTGAAACTTTTATTTTGTGCTCACACGTATTTTGGGAGGCTTTTATTTTGCACCAAGACTTTGTGCTGCTTCTTTTTGCGTTTCTTTATTTCGCATCCTAATATTCAAATTTAGGGGCGGGGTTGTGGAGCTGACGGCCTATGACAGGCTGGCTACGGCTCCACGCGTCTGTACGTCACACTGGTGGATGGAAGGCGGCGCCATTATCAACAGTGATGGGCGGAACTGCCGGTGTTGTGTGCTCACAGGAAGTAGCAGTTTAGTCGTGAAAAGGCTGGAACAGATCGCGGTGAATCGTGTTTACGTTTGCATCTGGATAAAGCTAAAGGATAAAGAAACGAGATGTCCTGGAGTTCAGGGGCATCATGTGTCCATGGTTGGACATTCAGATCATGAAGTCCCTCATGGATTTTTTTCTATTACTGGTCGTTACGTAGTTAGCGCCTAGCATGTCACAACGGGACGGGAGCTCTGCAGGGACACAGGACAGGTCTTCTTCCACAACCTGCTTTACTGCTGTGGAGGTTCTGGGCTCGTTCCACTTTGGCTCTCTGCAGCAACCGGGCTGGAAGAAACAGATTCTGGTCCTGGAGTCCTGCATCCACCGCAGACAGAACCTGGTCCTGGAGTCCTGCATCCACCGCAGACAGAACCTGGTCCTGATCGGTTTCACCTCTCACTGACGGAGGCTCCGGTTTTCTGACGGGACTTCCATGTGATGCTCCCAGCAATAAATCCATTTTGGTGTTTTTAACAGGTTACAAGATTATTATGAACAGCCGGTGTTTCATTCTGCAATAAACTGATGTTCACAACCTGGACAGGCTGATATCTGACTGCTGCTGCAAAGCAACACAAACGTGTTGCAGCCACGAGTTATTCTACTCGGATAAATATGAAGCTCACATGTAGGTTACACCAACACACGGGCAAATATGTCACAAATCATCTTCTTAATTTGGATTAGTTTTATTCAAAGACACTGTACTTACTTTGTATCCATTCCTTTCCTCGTGCCACCTTTTCATTCCCTCATATTAACCACGACCACCCAAACCCTCAATAATAATAATTATGATTATAACAAAAATAACGATAATAATAACAGCACATTGCATTTATATGTGCCTTTCAGACCCTCAACGCATATACATAATAAGAAGGAATAAAATAATAAAAGTGAGAATCCCGTGTAGATGTGAATTTAATCAAACAGCTTGTCTATATATTCGCTAATTTATTTTCTTACTATTTTTCAGATTTATTCTTTATAGTTGCATTCCTATCATTATATATACTTAAAGCATGATGGTGAGATGGAAGCACACAAAAAACAGGGATGTGAATATCGTTACGTTCCCTCTTCTGTTCCGGATTGGGAAGATGAGGTGAGGAAGTGACTGAGGATAACCTGCTAACATCTTTAGTTACTTAATAATCAACGCCATGGATTGTGATGGTGAGGCTACGCAAAGCACGAAGAGCCCCGAAGCACCAGTAGGCTCATTGGGATCGACTGCGTCTGTCTACCATCTGACTCCTTGATCAGACCAGAGCTGCGCGAGTCATCAGGGACGTCAGAGCAGCAGCTCAGCCGGACACGTTCACCAACGTGAAGACTGCAGGGATGGAGGATCTCTGCATTTGTCTTCTTTTGGATAAAAGTTACTGAACACTGTGCAGATCTGATCAAGTCATCTAATTTCAGATGACTGAGACAGCATGTTGTTGAAGATGATTTCATAAACTTGTACTGAGCTGTAGTAGAAACGTCTGCTAACATAATGTTATTTACCTGTTCAGGTGTAACATGAAGGTCAGCAATCTGGTAAATGTCCAAGCTCACAAATACAAAACTTTAATGCTTTGCCTCGTCAGGAATTTAAAACAAGAGATGGAAACTTTTTTTTTTTTTAGATGGTGTAAATTCGTAATATGGCCTCAACCTCCCCATCACTGCTGTCCTTCCACAGGAGCTGTTTGATTAAATTCACATCTACACTGGATTCTCACTTCCTTTTATTATTTTATTCCTTCTTATTATGTATATGCGTTGAGGGTCTGAAAGGCACATATAAATGCAATGTACTGTTATTATTATCGTTATTTTTGTTATAATCATAATTATTATTATTGAGGGTTTGGGTGGTCGTGGTTAATATGAGGGAATGAAAAGGTGGCACGAGGAAAGGAATGGATACAAAGTAAGTACAGTGTCTTTGAATAAAACTAATCCAAATTAAGAAGATGATTTGTGACATATTTGCCCGTGTGTTGGTGTAACCTACATGTGAGCTTCATATTTATCCGAGTAGAAAAACTCGTGGCTGCAACACGTTTGTGTTGCTTTGCAGCAGCAGTCAGATATCAGCCTGTCCAGGTTGTGAACATCAGTTTATTGCAGAATGAAACACCGGCTGTTCATAATAATCTTGTAACCTGTTAAAAACACCAAAATGGATTTATTGCTGGGAGCATCACATGGAAGTCCCGTCAGAAAACCGGAGCCTCCGTCAGTGAGAGGTGAAACCGATCAGGCGCTGTCCGGGATGCAGGACTCCAGGACCAGGTTCTGTCTGCGGTGGATGCAGGACTCCAGGACCAGGTTCTGTCTGCGGTGGATGCAGGACTCCAGGACCAGGTTCTGTCTGCGGTGGATGCAGGACTCCAGGACCAGAATCTGTTTCTTCCAGCCCGGTTGCTGCAGAGAGCCAAAGTGGAACGAGCCCAGAACCTCCACAGCAGTAAAGCAGGTTGTGGAAGAAGACCTGTCCTGTGTCCCTGCAGAGCTCCCGTCCCGTTGTGACATGCTAGGCGCTAACTACGTAACGACCAGTAATAGAAAAAAATCCATGAGGGACTTCATGATCTGAATGTCCAACCATGGACACATGATGCCCCTGAACTCCAGGACATCTCGTTTCTTTATCCTTTAGCTTTATCCAGATGCAAACGTAAACACGATTCACCGCGATCTGTTCCAGCCTTTTCACGACTAAACTGCTACTTCCTGTGAGCACACAACACCGGCAGTTCCGCCCATCACTGTTGATAATGGCGCCGCCTTCCATCCACCAGTGTGACGTACAGACGCGTGGAGCCGTAGCCAGCCTGTCATAGGTCGTCAGCTCCACAACCCCGCCCCTAAATTTGAATATTAGGATGCGAAATAAAGAAACGCAAAAAGAAGCAGCACAAAGTCTTGGTGCAAAATAAAAGCCTCCCAAAATACGTGTGAGCACAAAATAAAAGTTTCACTATATAAATAACTTAATATATAAATAAATGAATAACTTAATGAATAACAAAATAGATAACTTAATAAATATATAAATAACTTAATGAATAACTAAATAAATTACTTTATTAATAACTAAATAAATAACTTAATAAATAACTTGATATATAAATAAATAAATAAATGACTTAAAACTAAATAGATAAATATAAGACTAAATAAATAACTTTATAAATAAATAAATAACATAATAAATAAATATATCACTAAATAAATGAATAACTAACCTAATAGATAAATAAATAACTTAATAAATAAATATATAACTAAACATATAACTGACTAAATAAATAAATATGGAAACAATTATTTTGTGCATTTTATATATATTTATATTGTGGAACACCTATTTATTTTGGTATTTATTTATTTATTTAATTATGAATAAAATGGCATTCCATACCCTCTTTTTTTTCCTTTCCCTTTATTTTCTCCCCCTTTTACCTCTTTTTTTTAATCTCCCCCAATACCCCATAAACCCTATAACCCTTATTATTCTTTTAACTATTCTTTTTCCTATTTTTTAACATACAAAATCAGTACTTCCCCGTATATCCGTAGCATGGGTTCAGTCACTATGCCTCCAACTGATTTTGCGTCCTGGCTACACGGCTGCAGATGTGCCTTTGACTGACTGGTTAGTGCACACGACTCTTAGAGACTAAGGATCAAACCCCGCCCGGACTCTCCTCCTGTCCTGCCACATTCTCAAACATTTAATGTCCCTTCATATCAAATTTTAATCATAGATTGACTTCCTCATTAGGATTCAGACTGCTGTACCACGCCAAAAATGTGTTCTGTGTTCTGCACAAAGTTACATTGAGATGGTTCCCTCAGCGTGACTTCTGGCACAGACCTCTCCATCACATCATTCACTGCTGCAACAACGTGCTGCCACTCAGCAGACTTTCCTGTGATTCCACTATGACGCCTACATAAAACATTTCTGTGAGACTCCACCTCACCAACAAGCACCTCCACTTCAGTCTCCATGAAATGAGTTTTTATTGTCTCTTCAGTTGTCACAAATAAGTTGTACATGCCACAGATCAGCTGGCTTATCTATAGACCTATGCAGAAATATCCATAAGGTACTTCGTACTGACCATTTATGGTAGAAGGTGGGGGTGTTGTGGGTGAGGTATCAGCCAAATTCACCTGCGCAAACTTCCAGAAAGATGGTGATCTATAAAGGGGAACTGCTTCAACCTGTACGCACGCCCGGTTTTATAAATCTGAATATTTTTGGCGTATTCAAACTTTGTGTTTTGGGTGTACGTACACTTTTTTTAAAGATCCTATGCACAATTATATAGACCTATCTGACGGGCGTTTTGTACATTGTGCGGCCATTCCTCTGGGTTCTAGTCCTAATTACCTTTTATATGCTAACATGGAAAGCAGCATGAACATCTGAACTGACAACATTGGACAGTCGTCCAAGGTAACTGATAACCTATAGGTATGTTATCTGGAGGTCTCAAAGTTATTCTGAGATATTTTTTTGACATCAGTGCATTAATGTAAACTATAATTCATCTCCAGAAACTGATTGTAATAACTGACTAGCCACACTGAAAGATAAAACGCAAATGTCGTTTTAACTAATAAAGTTGGTAAAGAAATACTAAAATGTTTGCAAAGTTTGTTACGTTTCTACTTTGTCATGTGTTTGGCTTTGGGTATTGATTAAAGGTAGAGTCTGACCCCCCCCCCCCCCCCCCCCCCCCCCACCGTTTCTGTTTGCAAACAACAGCATTCAAAGTGAACGCCCCTCCCTGTCCGTCTAATGGCCGCCTTGTTCTTCAGCCTTTTCAGCTTCAAGCCTCTCCTTCAGAGCTCAGAAGCGGGTAAAAGCCAAACCATTATTAACCCTGGTTTTCCAACGTGTACTATCTAAAACTCTTACCTTTTCTTCGGTGCATCTGCCGTTTTCTTTCTTTCTTTTTTTTTCCTTTGAGAGTTGGAGTGACTCGCGTCTGCTCCAATCATGAGCTGATTCCCACACAGCGTCATGCTCTTAGCTCTGTCATTGGCTGGTGATATAAACAGAAATCTCCACCCAGAAACATCACTGCACGCGAGTAAAGGCCCAAAGGCGCGGTTAGAGATGGATTTCACTTGCACAAGTCTATGTTTATTTTCAGAGAGGGAATCTTCAGGGAAACCTTTAAGGACTGTACAAATCATGTCGCCCAGACGGGTCCTGCAGATGAAACTGCAGATGAAACTAAAGCAGTGGCCTGCAGGACAAAATTGGCCTGCCACCAATAATAGCTGCCTCGCCAGATGGTTTTCTTAAAAAGGTTGAGTTTTCTGTTCAGCACAACAAAGCAGCCAGACTATCATTCTGCTGCTATGATGCTGGACAGGACAAGTAAGAGAAAAAAAGTTGACTGTATTCGTGCAGTTATGTCTCACTACTCAGACATGGTGATGTTTGCAGCGCTGTCCCTTTAAGGTCAGAGAAGCACAGCAAGTCAGCTGATCTGATACAGCGCCAGTCAGAGCAGGGAGGGAGAGGGAGGTGAGAGCGGGGGAGAGATGTCAGGAGCAGAGAAAGTTGGATAAGAGAGGAAACTGTTTTACTCTCAATGTTTTGCTTCAAGTTTCACCACTAACCAGCACACAGCTCCTCTAGTTGCAGCAGAGTCCCGTCTGCTTTACCTCAGTGGGGTGAAGTGGAGAGTTAAAGGTTGAATATGGAACATTTTTATTAAAAGTTTTATTTTTAGAAAATAATCCCTCCACAGGTGGTTTGGGGGGGGTACAGAAAGTACAACATTTCCTAGAAAAATTATATTTAGCCTAAAAATAATTATAAAATAAGTCAAGTCAAATTTATTTATAGAGCACATTTAAAAACAACCTCAGTTGGGGCGGTGATTAGCTCAGTTGGTTGAGCAGCCACCCCATAAACAGAGGCTACAGTTCCTCAGCGCAGTCAGCCCAGGTTCGATTCCTGGTCCAGGTCCCTTTGCTGCATGTCACTCCCCACTCTCTCTGCCCCTTGCTATATACTGTCGTATAAAGGCCACTAGTGCCCAAAAAATCCTTAAAAAGAAAAACGTCAGTTTGTTGCTGACGGCGTTTAGACCCTGTCAGGAGACGAGCAGCTGCGTTCTGCACAGTCTGCAAGCGCTGAAGAAGAGACTGTTCTACTCCAAAATAGAGGGAATTACAATAGTCCAAGCGACAGGTAACCAGAGCATGGATCGCCCTTTCTAAGTCCTTATTTGGCAGATATGATCTGACTTTGGCTAGAAGGCACAAATGAAAAAAAGCTGGATTTGACATCAGAGCTTATCTGTTTATCAAATCTGAACCACGCCAAGATTTCTGACATATTGCTTGGAGTATTGTGACAAGGGGCCATTTACACTAATATGACCATCCAATACATCTGACTCACCAAATACAATAATTTCAGTTTTATCCCTGTTTAGCTGGAGAAAGTTCTGAGTCAGCCATGAATGCACCTCAGCAAGGCATGGCAGCAGAGACTCAATGGACCCAGAAGACCTAGTCTGCAGTGGCAGATAGATCTGCAGGTCATCCGCAAAGCAGAAAAGAAAAGCCAAAAAGAGATGAAAAGAAATGCCAAACTTACTAAAAATAGAACCCAACGGAAGCAGATACCAAGAAAACAAAATAGGACCCAGAATAGAACCCTGGGGGACCTCACAGTTGAGAGGGGAGGCAGCAGATGAGTACTGACCAGAACTGACAGAAAAACTCCTGTCAGCTAGGTATGACTGGAACCAGGTTAATGCTACGCCAACTGGATAAAAGGATCTGATGCTCAACCGTGTCAAAGGCAGATGCTAGATCTAAAAGTATCAGCGCAGCGGAACTACCACGGTCTGCAGTTAAAAGCAGATCATTAAAAACTTTTAACAATGCTGTTTCTGTACTATGAAATGCTTTAAAATCTGACTGAAATTTCTCAGAGATACCGTTCTGCTCAAGATAAGACTTAAATAAAATTTAACAGCTTCGATAATGGCATTATATTTACGTCTATAAGCCAATACACGCCGCCATTGCGGGTTGCCAAATACGATCTTTGTGTGGCGTTAGTGTTTTGGGCCCAGTTAGGCTGGTGCACGGAAACAGAAGAGACGACGAGTGAAGCAGCTGCTTCAGAGCCGTGGAGATATTATCTGTTTCTGAGGAGGAATGACCCGAGAAGAGCAAAAACTTAAGTTGAAGATTACACTAAATGGACCCACATAAACGTTTTCCACGGCGTCAAAACACAGAAATGGCGACTTTTCTCCTGGATCGGTAAGCTCGCTTGTTTGCCAACATGGCTCATGTTAGCTGTCAGTTATAAACTCTACTGCGTTACTTGTTCGACATGCTGCAGACTGTTGGTCACAAAATGAAATTACTATTTCACAAAATATGAACATAGCTATGCAAAATAATTTGGTCAGCAGTGAAAACTAATCTGCCCACGCAGCACTGAACATGTTCCGTGCATCAGACATTTTTCTTCTCCATCGTCGGCCTACCTGGCTGGAGAAGTGGTCAAAGGGCAGCATGACAGGGTGAGGGTGGATAACTGCAGCAACAGCAGTGTTGTGATCCTTAGTCGACTGCACTTGAATCCAAGCAAAACAGAGACCTCCGCTCTGAGGTGTTCGTGGGATAGTGCACCAGGAAGAAAATTCAGCGCTCCGCAGCAGGTCACACTCAGAATATCAAACTCAGTGATATTCTGTTTATAATTAATTCCGTTTTTAATGTTTAATGGGCTTTATGCACATCTCCAGTACTTCCTGAACTTAATACTGCACCTTTGTTTCCTGTCTTTCAAGATTGGATGAACTGATTAATCCAGGTGTGTCTGACCATTTGCTGAGATCAGACACACCTGGATTAATCAGTTCATCCAATAATGAAAGACAGGAAACAAAGGTGCAGTACGACGTTCAGGGAAGTACTGGAGCTGTGCATAAAGCCTTTTCTGTGATTGCTGATTGGATAGGGCTGTATCATGCTATGCTGCACCATAGCGGCACGTGAGCATGAAGTGCAGTTAGGCTGCGTAAAGGTGTGTGAGACACATCATATCACATGCTGGACAGCTACTCGCCGTTTTACTGCAGTTACCTGTTTATTGCACCTGTCACTCAATGGGCTGCTTTGCAAAATGGTACAATATAACCTATGTCTTTATTTTAATCGTCGAGTTGGATTTTATTTCACATGCTGCATCTGGAGTGCTCGGAGAACATGGGAAAAAGGAGCAACTGTTTTTCTTTTTTTAGGATTTTTTTTTGGGTACTAGTGGCCTTTATATGACAGTGTATAGTGACAGGAAAGGGGCAGAGGGAGTGGGGAGTGACATGCAGCAAAGGGACCTGGACCGGGAATCGAACGGGGGCCGACTGTGCTGAGGAGCTATAGCCTCTGTTCATGGGGCGGCTGCTCAACCAACTGAGCTAATCACTGCCCCAAAAGTGTGCAACTGTACATGAATCCCTCAGAGGGATCATCATCATCTTCAAATTTAGAATAAGATAAACGTTATTGTCCCACAAGGGGAAATTTGTCTTGGTCTTTTAGAATCACATTATTAAAGTGAGCCAACCAAAATGAAATACACTTTAGTACAATAGTCATTAATTAATTTTCAAATGCCAGGGAGCCGCATCAGAGGGACAAAAGAGCCGCATGCGGCTCCGGAGCCGCGGGTTGCCGACCCGTGACCTAGACACACGTGATGTCACTGTCCGTATTACATATTTAACCTTTAACCGACCTCATTTGGAGGCTGAAGCAGCAAAGTTTAACAGCTGATCATTCAGAATTTTAAATAGTGTGGAGCCAAATGACTGGAACAGCACAGTTACTAAACACTCAGAACTGTTGCTTCAGGAGCAAAAAGACCAGACAGAAAGACGAGGAAAATAACTGGTTTGTTGTTACTGAACGCTGCTGTGTGCGCGGTGCTTAGTTCACAGCAACCTCCACCATGTAAATGCAACTAGACCAAGTTAATCCTGACAACTCAATCTCCTCTATCTGCTGTAGGTGACAATAAAGCACACTAGATCCAACAGAATGTTAAATATACAGTATATCAATGAAAATAAACTCTTGCGTTTGGACACATCTACAAAACGTGCGACCACAAAACATCAGTTTCACACAGATTTCAGAACATTCATTCATGATTCATGAGCTGGCAAAATATGATCAAATAAAGCACATCAGCTTGATTACAGATCATCTGGCTTGATGGAGAAATATAAGAGGCTCATGTGGAGAAAAAAGGAGTTATGAAAAAGATAGCTCTGTGTGTGCCACTGTAATAGATTTTTAACCAGTAAGTTAATTAAATTATGTTTTTGCAAAACTATCAACTACGGTAGGTAAAAGTATGGTTTAAAAGTATAGATGAGAAGAAACTTTATTTGAAAAGAGCTAATTTTACATGGTGAAGATGTGACTTTGGCCACAGTTGCAGTTGGTATGGAAAAAAATTGGTACTTAGTTACCGACCCCTGAACTAAAGGCTGCAGAACATCGTGTATGTGATCCATTTGTTTCAGACTGAACTATTTTTATTTTCTGGTCATAATATTGCCCTGAACAGAGCAAACAATTTTATATTTCACAACATCTCCCAGAGAACAGCCGAGTGGCTAGCTTGTTAGCTTCCCAGTAAATAGCAGAGGAACCACGCTTCTTAAAAGTGATAATTATCTCACTTCCAACTTCCTCTGTGGTGTAAAACATGGTCACTGCAAACACCATCACCTCCATGACTTGATCCACATCTGTTTTATTCTTTTTAAGAGCAAACAGCGGCAGATATAAGAGAAGCGAGCAGCTACGTTCATCTGCACTGTGAGACACTTACGGCGAGATGCGAATGCGCATGGGTAGGGTGAGAGGGGGACAAACGGCAATTGAGTTTGATGGAGATAATAATCATTCAATCAATCAGCACAGGCTGTGAGCAGTACCATCCTTTCATTGGATAGGGTTTTTTCATTCCTGTCCGTTCCACTGGTCATTCATTTTTTTAAATTTTTGTGTCAGAACATTTAATTAGTTGACTGCAATCGGGGTGTGAAGAAGACGAAGCAATATAGTAAAATATGCTCTTGGAAAACATCATCCACCCTGCCTTTAATGAGAGTTAACTATACGTATCCATTTTAAGCTGTAGCATGGATATGTACAGTATCGTGTCAGATTAATGAGTATTCACCAATGTTTACTGTGTTTTCGTTGGGAATGAAATTCAGTGTTTTCCTTGCGGTGACAGCATGTCATTCCTTTTCTGCTCTCAGTGGCCCTCATTTATCAAACGATCGTACGACGAAAATCTGTGCGTACGACCATTTCCACGCAAGACTCGGCATTTATCAATTTGAACGTGATCGTAGGATACGATCAAATCTCACGACAGCTCCGAGTTCGTGTACGCAAGTTTGAGTCAGTGAGGGTTTGCAGCACAGCGCAGCAGAACATGAAAATATTTATTTACCAAACCGCAAACTGTCATTTAAACATAAGTATTCACATATCAGCACTAAGAATGAACCCATTTTTAAAGAAAAAGGAAAAAGGGAATGTAGAATGTATTCCCAAAATTAGAAAAATAGCTGTGACTGGATTTAATTCCTCCATTTCTCTCAACAAATTATTAAAATCATTGACATATAGTTCTAGGAGACAAGTGCTTTGCACTCTTCGTGCATCTCCTCACCCAGCTGGTAAAACTGCCACATAGGAGCGTCATAGGAAAGGCATCAGTAAAGCAGGTGGGTGTCGGACGGTCCGACTCGGACCCGGCGGGAGGAAACGCTGCTTTGCTGCAGACTCTGAGAAAATCTGCAGAACAATTCTGTCCTGTGCAGTCCTGCACATTGCTCGGACCGCTGGACAGTTTTGATACGCAGTCGGAGAAGATGCGGCGGGAGCCGCCCTGCAGCCCCCACTGAGGTATATGGAGGAGATAGCAGCTGATCGGTCATTTCTAATAAGTATTCTATACTTTAAAGTTGTATAAGTGCTCAGTCAGTAGACCGTTTGTTAACTTTGCAAATGTTATCTTTTTTTTGTCCCTGTCTGGGCCAGGCTCCACCTGTCACCTGTTAGAGTGCAGCGGTTGCACTGGTGACGGGGGGGGAGGGGGGCGGTGAAATCCTTTGGTGGCAAGTTTCATATTGGACCACTTTTTCTTGACCCATTGGCTAAAGAATTGTGACGTTGCCATCGGATGTGGGCTATTATTAAATTTCATAACTAATAAAACGAATAAACCATATAAACCAGGCCACTGAGACTTTTATTAATATCTCAGCCGGAGTCGTTCACACCGGTGAGGCTGACTGATCCTCTTCCGTGCAGCGTTTTTGTGCACGTCTCTGACTCCGGTTTTTAAGCTTGCCAAACAGCACATCTTTAATCTTTCCCACCTCACAAATGAGGAATTCTGTCTTGATCCCCTCCAAATGTTTTTTTTCTGGCAGAATCTCTCCTCTCCACAGTTCAACCTCGCTGGGTGAAGCCTCATCATTATGCATGTTTAAGGGGCGTAACCGTGGGCGTGACATTTAAATGACGATGGATTTCAGCTGTGGAATTTATCAAGACTCTTTTTTTCGTACGACGATATTGGACCGATACGAACGTTTTAATAAATCACACGTGGGTCCAATCGTACGACCATTTTTACGATCAGATGTGCGACCATTTCTACGATCGTTTGATAAATGAGGGCCAGTGTGTCCAATTCCTGCCCGATACAAACACACTGATATCAGTAGACAGACAGCAGCGATCTTCATGAAATAAATGTTTGTGATCTTCTCATTCATTTATTACCACAATTAAAGTTTTTCACTGCTGTATAAAAAATAAAGAAATGGGAAAGTCCTTCCAGATTTACTTGTTATTGTTAAGAAAAAAGTCAGATTATCCTTTGTTGTAATTACACATGTACAGAAAAGAAAAGCACCCTGGCGGTTGGTCTACTGGTGGTGTTTACCCAGATTAGTTTATAAATAAGAGCCCAGATCTTCAACAGCAGCTTGGCCAAAGATGTGTTAGATTATGTCACTGAAACAAATTTTATAGAAATAAGTTTAATAGATTATGTTTTTCTAAAACATTGAACTTTACAGAAGAGAAAAAGTTTGTTTAGATGGAAAAACAGGTTTTACCTGATAAAGATGGAACAGACAGAATATCAGCTGATTCTTCCTGATTCCTCCACAGAGTGGACCAGCAGAGCTCACAGCGTCCCAGTGGTCCGTCTGTCCAGCAGCATCAGACACAGCTGGACTCCATATTTATGGTCTGTACATGTCCAACAACTACTTTTCCATTTCTTCTGTCCTCAGTGGTCTCCATGGTGACCTTTATAGACCAGTGGACTGTCAGTGTGTCCAACATGGATCTGATGTTTGTCTCCATGATTTTAGTCTGATTGTGTCCTTCATATGGTTTTCTCTTCCAGCTGCTGGAGGACAACATCATCACTTTTGTTAAGAATGAGCTGAAGAAGATCCAGAAGCTTCTGAGTCCAGATTACCCAGAATGCTCAGTGTTGGAGGGTGAGGATGAAGAGCAGAGGAAGAGCAGAGAGGCATTAGTGAAGATGACAGTGGACTTCCTGAGGAGAATGAAGCAGGAGGAGCTGGCTGAGCGTCTGCAGAGCAGTAAGAGGATTTCTCTAAAGATGGAAGCTGCTGGATAAATGACACATTTACTGATGTCTCAACACCTGGAACATCACATATTCACATCCTCATTCTTCACAGGCTTGAAATCTTTACTGACTCATCTCATTTCTTTTTTCATTCAGAACTTGTGGCTTCAGCTTGTGGCCGTAAACTGAAATCTTCTCTGAGGAAGAAGTTCCAGTGTGTGTTTGAGGGGATTGCTAAAGCAGGAAAGCCGACCCTTCTGGATCAGATCTACACAGAGCTCTACATCACAGAGGGAGGGACTGCAGAGGTCAATGATGAACATGAGGTCAGACAGATTGAAACAGCATCCAGGAAACCACACAGACCAGAAACAACCATCAGACAAGAAGACATCTTTAAACTCCCACCTGGAAGAGATGAACCAATCAGAACAGTGATGACAAAGGGAGTGGCTGGCATTGGGAAAACTGTCCTAACACAGAAGTTCACTCTGGACTGGGCTGAAGACAAAAGCAACCAGGACATCCAGTTCATGTTTCCACTGACTTTCAGAGAGCTGAATGTGCTGAAAGAGAGAAAGTTCAGCTTGGTGGAACTTGTTCATCACTTCTTTACTGAAACCAAAGAAGCAGGAATCTGCAGCTTTGAAGACTTCCAGGTGGTCTTCATCTTTGATGGTCTGGATGAGTGTCGACTTTCTCTGGACTTCAATAAAACTCAAGTCCTAACCGACCCTAGGAAGTCCACCTCAGTGGATGTGCTGCTGACAAACCTCATCAGGGGGAAACTGCTTCCCTCTGCTCGCCTCTGGATAACCACACGACCTGCAGCAGCCAATCAGATCCCTCCTGACTGTGTTGGCATGGTGACAGAAGTCAGAGGCTTCACTGACCCACAGAAGGAGGAGTACTTCAGGAAGAGGTTCAGAGATAAGGAGCAGGCCAGCAGGATCATCTCCCACATGAAGACATCACGTAGCCTTCACATCATGTGCCACATCCCAGTCTTCTGCTGGATCACTGCTACAGTTCTGGAGGATGTACTGGAAACCAGAGAGGGAGGAGGGCTGCCCAAGACCCTGACTGAGATGTACATCCACTTCCTGGTGGTCCAGACCAAAGTCAAGAAGGTCAAGTATGATGGAGGAGCTGAGACAGATCCACACTGGAGTCCAGAGAGCAGGAAGATGATTGAGTCTCTGGGAAAACTGGCTTTTGATCAGCTGCAGAAAGGAAACCTGATCTTCTATGAATCAGACCTGACAGAGTCTGGCATCGATATCACAGCAGCCTCAGTTTACTCAGGAGTGTTCACACAGATCTTTAAGGAGGAGAGAGGACTGTACCAGGAGAAGGTGTTCAGCTTCATCCATCTGAGTGTTCAGGAGTTTCTGGCTGCTCTTCATGTCCGTCTGACCTTCATCAGGTCTGGAGTCAACCTGCTGGAAGAAGGACAAACAGTTTCTGCATGGTTGAAGTTATTCTATAAACCAGATCTAAGACGTCTCCATCAGAGAGCTGTGGACGAGGCCTTACAGAGTCCAAATGGACACCTGGACTTGTTCCTCCGCTTCCTCCTGGGTCTTTCACTGCAGACCAATCAGAGGCTCCTACAAGCCCTGCTGACACAGACAGGAAGTAGCTCACAGACCAATCAGGAAACAGTTCAGTACATCAAGGAGAAGATCAGTAAGAATGTGTCTGCAGAGAGAAGCATGAATCTGTTCCACTGTCTGAATGAACTGAATGATGCTTCTCTAGTGGAGGAGATCCAACAGTCCCTGAGATCAGGACGTCTCTCCACATATAAACTGTCTCCTGCTCAGTGGTCAGCTCTGATCTTCATCTTACTGTCATCATCAGAAGATCTGGAGGTGTTTGACCTGCAGAAATACTCTCCTTCAGAGGAGGTTCTCCTGAGGCTGCTGCCAGTGGTCAAAGCCTCCAACAAATCTCTGTAAGTACATATATAGCAGGATGTGTAGAAATATACTGCTGCTGCTTTTAAAGGACCGATGGGCTGGATCTATCAAGATAAAAAAAAAATTGCATAGTAATGTGCACATGCAATCCAGAATTTTGTGTGTGGGACTTAACCACAGTTTGTGGGTGATTTACAAAAATTGAAAGTGCAAATGACAGCGGGTGCAAATGTATTGGAAACACCCGTATATAAATGAGGGTTTTGCTTGTGGCGAATTACAACAGACAGCAGCGCAAAAGGAAATCAACCAACGGATGGAGATAGATGAAGGAGGAGGGAGCTAAAAAATTTAATTTAAGATAAGTAAGATAATAATACATGTAACCATGCAGAGTCTCAGAAGTGGCCAGTTAACAAGGACATGGATCAGGGACCTTACTACAACGCCAGATTCTCTCTACTGAGGTAACTTCAGGGTTAACTCTGGGTTTTTCATCCTACGACAGTGGTGTGATTGTGATCAGGTTATATCTCCCAGTAACTTATGCTAACCCGAACCTGTCCACCAGGTTCAGTTCTGGATCAGATCACCGAGTATAAAAGCGCCACCCCCTACCAACGAGGGCTCTTGGAAAATGGTCTGCTCATTTTTAGAAGATCTTGTCAATTCTGGTGCACAGATCATGAGTCCTTAGAAGAGAGAATATTCAGAGATGGTGCTAATTTGCATATAATGTGATTGACAGGAAAACTGACGAGTTGCAGAACAATTTAACTTTTTATGCATTGTTTTCCAAAAAATGATAAGCCCCTGAACTCTGTTGGCCCCTGGGCTTCAGCCCAGGTAAGCCCATGCATTAAGGCGGCCTTGGCTGCTGTGTTTATAGCGCTATACAAATAAAGTTGACTTGACTCTGAAATTGCCTTCTGCCTTCTGAATGCTGAATGTAAACCAGACAAAAATTAGTCATGTACTGTAATGCCAACTTAGCTTTGGCTTACCCCACTCAATGTGAAATTCTCAACTAAAACATTTATTTTCTAAAAGGAAGTAAACTGTAAACAATGAAAATGCCATTCACATTCATTCACTCATAACGTAAAAGAAATCCACCTATTTCTCCACAGAAAATGAACAACTAGCAGCTGAACAACACTTTTTAGCATCCTTAACCCCTTCAGACCTGCATTTTTTCTGCTGGGCAAAAAATTTTGTCCACTATTTTAGCTCCTCTCAACTACATTATTTAGTTTTTTTCCCTCTTTTTTATTTTATTTTTTCTGTCCTTCGCCCCCATGCAAATTATACCTTTAATTAATCGTGTACCTACTCTATCCAACATACCACTACTAATTTAGCTTCACCATTTTTCATTTATTCCCATTTTAACTCTTCTCTTTTAAACTCTAACAAAATTCTTTTTTTTATCATAAGCTCCCAACTCCATCCTCAGCCCTCTTTTTGTTGCATCCCTTCTCCACACACCTATCACACATGCTCATAATTCACCTCACTATTCTTCATTTAGCGTGTGTACAAGATCTCTCATTACAGAGTACTCAAGACCCACTTAACCCTTAAAAACAAAAATATTACATTTATTTTAACATCTACAGTTTTAACATATAACTTACACATATCCCTCATTAACACTACAATACCAAAAATCAAACCAATCAAACTAACTTTACATAAAACCCTCCACTCGTTCTCTCTCACCTTCTCCATGTACCTCTCAATCCAAAACAAACCAACACATTCTAACATTTTCATTTTATTTTCTATTTTTTATTTATTATTTCTATCATTTATATCTCATTATTATTTTCATTTTCTTATCTTACATGCAATGCAAATCTTACTAAAACATAAAATTATAAAACCTTACACTTACAAAACTAATTTTTAACTCCCATCTATATTACTTTCTCATCTACTCAATTTCTAATTCCAATACACCCCATTTATAACGTCCAACTTTACTTATCCTACAACAACATTATACAAAAATATACACTTAACAATTTATAATAAAAACTACAACTTTACCTTTAACCAGAATTATTTCTTTCATACTACCTCATTTGTGTTAGACCCCCTATCCATTCTACACCTTCCCAATTCACAAAACTTACACACACCTAACAAACCATTTTCTTCACAAACTATTTTTTCCCCTCCTCTCCCATTCTACCACTTTCTTCTGCCCCTTTTCCCCAAACTGACAAACAACCAAGCCCACAGACACCAACACAGTCATTGAACAACAAAATCCCACAAACCACAAGGAAAAGAAAGTAAACAATATGTAAACAATGAAAAATTAAATCACATTCATTCCAATTTTAAAAATCTCCCTGACTTATATTTGTCCAAAGAAACTGAATAACTCTGAAAACTGAACATCATACAGCCTGTAGTTGTATTAATCAAACATCAAACTTCAGAAGCTGGACTCATCTGTATAGAAAGGAGTCAGAGTCAGAGGCTTCAAACTGTCAAGCAGTATAACCTACTGAAGGTAAACATTTGAGGAACCAAGTTCAAGCTCAAAATTTATTTATAGAGCACACTAACAACATCCTTTTCAAGCTTCAAATCAAATCAAGCTTTATTTATAACGCACTTTTCATACCATTAAAAGGCAACACAAAGTGCTCGACATAATAAAAACAAATGTAAATTCAAATAAAAACAAGCCTTCACACATCCAAGTATATAACAAAACACACACATGCACACACCCAACCCCCTCCCAATTCGACACCTGACTACAAACCCCCAACTTTTGTCTTTTAAGTGAACAGGTATAAAAACACTAACAGTAAAAACCATCTGGCATGACACTGCTGTGAGGAAACAATATCTTGGGGATCCATTCACACCAGGAGCCAGCCCCCCCTAGCCACATAAGGCCAAGCTGCAAGGACCCCCCAGATTAGGGTAGGCCAGGGTCCACACCACAGCTGCATGGCTGCAGTGCAGGACCCCAGACACCAAGAAAAGTGCATGAACCACAGCTGTTACCCCCAAGACCGAGTAGGCAAAGCTCCCGGAGTGAAGGATCCCCATGAGGAAACACGGGGGGAAATTAAAAGTTTTAGGGTTAAACCAAAATAAGTAAATAAATAAATAAATCAAATAAAAGCTAGATAATATAAAAATACACATAAAAGGAATTAATACAAATAAAATCCATATAAAATAAATTTAAATATCCCAAAACCAATTTTTTAAAAAAAGGATCATATAAAAATTAGATAAAATTCAATTAAAAGCTAAGTTAAGAAGGTAGGTCTTGAGCCTCTTCTTGAAAACATCAACAGTCTCTGCAGCCCTGAGGTTCTCTGGCAGGCTGTTCCATAGACGAGGACCATAATGGTGGAATGAGGCCTCGCCGTGAGTTTTAGTTCTCACTCTGGGAACAACTAAAAGGCCGGTACCAGAGGACCTCAGAGTCCGCGAGGGTTCATAGTTTAAAAGAGGTCTGATAAATAAGAAGGCCAAAGACCATTAAGACATTTATAAACCACAAAGAGAACCTTAAAATCAATCCTGAAATGCACGGGGAGTCAATGCAGTGATTTTAAAACTGGTGTTATATATTCCCGCCTTCTGGTCCTCTGGTCCCCTTTTGGAGCCCGAGGATCTGTAAAACTCAACTTAATGGTAGGCTACTTAAAACAAGTGGAAAAAACAATATAAAAACTAACTGAGGAAAAAATATATATATGCATGAAACATAAAATAAAATACATAAGACACCAGTAATGTTGATAAGGTCATAATGACCCAGAGCTAAGAAAGCAGTTGACTCCTGTGTTTTTGTCATGCTGCTACACCTTCACAAGATGTCTCACTTTTATAGCACCACAAAAGAGTTAGAATGGATGTTACTAGTCCAACACATCAACCAAAGAAGTGAAACTTCTTTTAGATTTCTGTTTACATTCAAAAACAGTTGTTTATAAGCCATTTTCTAAGCCATTTTCATCACCAAGCCTGTTTCTCCTGGGCCTGAATATCTTACCTCCAATATTGAAATGTCTCTCCACTGGAGCGCTGGAGAGGAGTGCAGTGTTGTATTTACAAAGAGCTTTTCTAGCCTGGGCAGCAGCATGAACTCTGCAAAGTAAGGATCGACCAATTATGGGCTCAGCTGATATTGGCCAATATTTCGCATTTTGCCGATGATTGGTATCGGCCTTTATGTGTGATATCGGCAGTATCACCTGGAAGCCCATGTCTGCAGCCTACAACTAAATATGATCCAGCTGGCTGTTTCACTCACCGTCTAGTTTCATTACTTTGCTCTACTGAGTAAAGCTCCTCCCATAGTAGCATCTGATTGGTTAGAATAAACTAATCAGCTGTTACTTCTGCCATTTGAACCAATCATATGGGGCTGTGGGTGCGGCATGCTCGACACACTAGACTTGTAGTTCTCAAGACCGGTCTTGGTTTTGAGACCGGTCTCAAGACCGCTTTTTTTGCGGTCTTGTTCTTGTCACGGTCTCGGCAGTCTGGTCTCGATCTTGGTCTTTGTCTTGGTCTCGAGTCTCTCGGTCTCGCAATGTCTTGGACTGGCCGAGCGGTCTTGAAAGGATTTGTAACCTTTCATTTCCAGGCAGGTGCTTTTTTTGTTTTATATATCAAATTTATACACTCCTTCAAGTACCAATCAAGTACCAAATTATAAATAATAAAATCTAATTTTTATACGAAGCAGCTGAACCCAGTATGGTGCTTAGGTTCTACAACTCATGAAAAATGGCAAAAAAATATGTTTTTTCTTGGTCTCTGTCCCGGTCTTGGTCTCGAGCTGAACTAGTCTTGGTCTTTAGTTGGTCTGTCTTGGTCTTGGTCTTGTCTTGGTCTTGACACTCTCTGGTCTTGGTAGTGTCTTGGTCTCAGTTTAGGTGGTCTTGACTACAAGACTATGACACACATACACACTCTCCCACTATGTTTGGAGGAAACAGCGTGACAAGTTAACAGAGAGAAGCTGCAATATCCTGCTGACGTAAAGGTGAAGAAAGCAGATCTGACAGCAGCTGTACGAAACACCACAGTCCTGCAACCACAAGGTTCAAGAAAAGTCTGGACACCAGCAGCTGTACTAAACACCACAGTCCTGCAACCACCAGGATCAAGAAAAGTCTGGACACCAGCAGCTGTACTAAACACCACAGTCCTGCAACCACAAGGTTCTAGAAAAGTCTGGACACCAGCAGCTGTACTAAACACCACAGTCCTGCAACCACAAGGTTCTAGAAAAGTCTGGAAACCAGCAGTAGTGACAGCACGCTAGTTAGCGATTAGCTCCTATTTGGTTTCACCACAAGACTACTTGTTTATCAAGATGACACTGAAAGTCTTGCAAAAAGTGTGTGTGCGCCGTGTGTACTGCCGACTCTGTTCATGCACAAGTTTGCGAGGTTGTAGATTTGAATGAATCAGAGACATAAACGGACACGACTAATGATGCAGTCTGACTTTATTACGGCGCAAACATTTGGGACGGAGCTTCCTCTGTCTGCTTTACATTTAACATGCAGCTCATTGCTCATGAGAGCACGTTTTATGTTGGATTAATGATAATAAATAACAATAGTAATTGTGGTTGTTTAGCCCTTCTGGTAGCTAATCAGAAGTGCTGTTCATTTTGGTATATTATAGAGAAGTTAATGTTGTCTATAAGTCAGAGTACAGACCTTGGCCGCGTTTCCCAGATTAGTTAAGACACTCTTAACGCAGAGGTCCTCCTTCAGTCACTTCTTAAAGGTGCCTTGTTTGGACGTTGCGTTTCCCAGATGCGCTCTTAACTCAGTAGCTTCTTTATTTTCAGGAGCGGCCAGACCCACTCTTTCGACCCTTCTTTAGCGTTCCCCCTGCTAAGGGAACAACAGGCCCATCTACTGGTCACTTTTGGAAACGACACTATTTCCCGTGAAAAAAAGTAGAAAATGGAAATTATTAAAAATGGACCTATTCACGGATCAGTTGTTGTATTTTGAGTCATGTTTTCTCACTCATGTCATAATGTCAATCATCTATGATGGAAGAAAACTGTAGTTACCGAGTGAATGACAGAAAATATTGTGGTTGAGTTTAATCATTATGGCAAGATAGGCCTCCCTATACTTAGCTTACGTTAGATAAAGCTGTGGGTATCAACCACAGAAACAAAAACATTGCGGTAGGAATTGTACGCAAATTATACGCAATCTATGAGGACTCACGTCATATTTACGCATTTGTCAGCTGTTCATGATGAGATGCACCTGCTTCGCTCGATAAAAGCATGGCCATTTACACATACCCGTATCAGACATCATGGCTGCTTTACAGCAAATTTTGGTAGCAAACCAACAGCGTCGCCGTAGACGGAGTGACACTGTGTATGTACATGCTTTCATGCGCCAGCATTTCAGTCCTCTTGGTCTGGCTCTGAAATTCCTGCCATTTTTTTCGCACCGCAACCCAGTCGCGCACACTGCAAGGGCTGGATGGGGACATTTTCAGCGCTATTGATTGCCATGCCCTGGCCTTTGCTTCTATGTCTTTTTTCCCCTTTGTCCCTCCAAAGAGAATGCTTTTTTACCTGCCACTTCTTCAATCAGAATCGCCATCTCCTCTGGCGTGAAGGCCGGAGAGCGCTTCATCCTCTTGGTGGGGTTCCCTTCAGCCATTACGTCAACAAATAGCGTCAGAATGATCATTATTTATTGGGCATCTGTAAATTTCCAATCGCCTACACCTGTTTAGCACAATTTGGCCAATTACACAATATACAATGAGCTTTTCAATGAATATTTGCAATCACTGGTAATCACATGCATATTTTTAACAGTTTGTCTTCTTGCACAAACACATAAACGTATAAATGGGCTCAATATCAGCGTCGGAAAATAACCTCCACACTAAATGAATGGTGTTGATCGATATACCTGACCTCGATTGCTTTTTTTTCAGCACCCCCGGAAGTGGATGGCTTCTGTTAGGACCTTCTAAAGATGTAGCGTAGCCAAGACGTTTCTCAGGAAATAAGAACGCGTGAAAGAAGCAATCTGGGAAACGGGCGTATCTTTGCGATCCTTTGTTGGGAAGAGCTTCCTTGAGGCCTTCTTTAATCCAAAGAAGAATCTTAACTGGGAAACGCGGCCCTTTTCAGTACGGTTGGTTCAGCCGGAGGAAGCAAAAGAGCTGGAGGATGCAGCAAATAATCACAGTAGTGTCGCTGAAGGTTGCACATTTATTACAAGATAACTTAGTGATTAACCATAGTGAGCTGTGTAAATCAGACTCCGCTTCTGTGTCCAGAGGTCAAGTTTATCTCAGTGTCTCCTCCTCCAAGCGTGTGTGTTCAGTCTCCCCAGTTCCCAGACCCCCGTCTCTTCCTGATTCCTTGTTTTAAAGATCCCCCTTAAAGCCCAGCCTCCTCTACTGTGTAATCCTTCCCTGTGGTCCTGCACTGAGAAATGCCCCAAATGAACTACAGGAACCATCAGTCCTTTCAGTCTGTGAACAACACGTCTGCATTAAAGTGACTCCGTCTTGCTGTCGGCCGGCGCCGGGGCCGCCCCTGGGGTGGGGGGGGCGGGGTTCCTGGGCCCCGGTGCTCGGGGGTGGCCCCTGCCTCCGGGGCCAGGCGACCCGGCTTGGCGCTGGGGGGGGGGGCGTGACGCCCCTCGTCTGATTTTGGCCAGTCCTCACTACCTGGTGTCAGGTGTGGGGCAGGGACGTTGGGGTGGGGGCTGGCCTGCCCTGGGGGGGTGTCGTCTGGGGGGTCCGGTCCTCCTGGGTTTTGGTTGGGCCGCCTGGGTCGGGTTGGGGGGGGGCTGCTCCTGGGCGCTTGGGCACTGGGCCCGGCACTGTCTCAGTCCTAGGGGGCAACCGGCGCCTGGTGGGGTCGGCAGCTGCTGGTCTTGGTCCGCTGGGGCCTGGGCCCCCAGACCGCGGGGGGCTCCGGCTAGGGCCACCTTTTGCTGCCATTTGGGGGATGCATGTCCGCTCTTTGGGGGGGGGTGGGGGGGTGGCTGGGATCTGGGCCTCTGGGTGGCTGCTGGGGGCCTGCGTCGTGAGCCTTGTGGGCTTCCTCCTCCTTGCAGAGACGAGGCTGCATCTGCATGACTGTATCACCACGGAGACCCTTTATTATGCATGTTGACACTGACGCTGCTTCCCATTGCGATGACTAGGTTGTACCTCTTCTCTGCGTAGTTCTGCGTGTTTTTGTATGATCTGAGGATATTTAAGCCACCTGCAGGTCCTCCTGTAGGGGATTGCTTGTTTTGTTTTCTCCGACAGAGACCTTGGAATGTTGTTTAGGGATTTCTGTACAGATGTACCAGTGAACTGTGTAAGTGGATTCATGTTTTCTCTCCTCTCTCTCTTCCTCTTCCTTACTCCTCTCTCTCTTTCCACTTTCTGTCATTACCTCTGTTAACTTTCATTTCTCCCTTGTCAGGCCCAGCAGTATGATATGGAATGCTGTTATAGACAAATGTTTAATTAAAGAAATAAAATGAAAAAACAGGACATCAAGTGGAGCCTTATGTTCATAAAGGGTCCGTGTACATTCAGGCAGTTGGTTTTTTCATTTGAAACGAAAAATCAAAAATCAAAAAACCATTCGTTTTTCCTGTTTTTGTTTTTTGACCAAAAACGAAAAATCGGATAACGGGCCGTTATTCCATCCATCATCGTTTCCGAGGGTGTTCCCCAGATCTTCTTCACGTCGACATCATAATTAGTCTCTGCCAGACACGTGACATTTGTTGCTAAGACGCCATTTCAGGCATATAAAAGTCAGCGGTCCCGTTTATCAAACAAGCGTGGAAATGAGCACACATCTGATCATAAAATGGTCTTATGCCTGAATCCATGTGTGATTTATAAAATGTTTGTGTCTGACCAAACAATAGAATCTACGTCAGAAATCCCTCCTCATCCAGCTGCTTCTACCCTGAAGCAGCAGCGCAGACAGACGGAGGCTGGTCCAAGCCTGACCCGGACTGTCGGATCTGAGTCTGACCCGCACGGACAGAAGAAAAAATAACTTTCATTAGCTAAGCTAAGAAACAGTCTGCTGACTGAGCACTTAGACTATAACTTTAGGGTACAGATTCCTTAATAGAAACGACAGATCACCCCTGTGTCCTCCATGTCTCAGTGGGAGCTGCGGGTGTCTACCAGCCAGATGATCTTAACAGCAGAGTTATAACTTCTGATGAAGGCGACAACTGATCGCCAACAATTTCAAGATAAATCAGACTTTATTATCTCACTGTTGATGTCTGAATAAAGAAAAGAAAGCTCGGCTGCTTGTAAGAAGACGGACAGTCGGGCTGCAGAAAGGCGCAGGTGCATCCGGCCGGGAAACGCTGCTTTAGACTCAGAGAAAGTTTGCAACACAACCCTGACCAGTACCGGTTCACCCAATACGCACACTACGCACGTTGCGTAGGGCCCCGCAAACTCATAAGGGCCCCGTGAAGGGTTTTAAAAAAAAAACAAAAAACATGACGACGTCACTGCCCGGTCGCGCATGTGTCCCGCATTTCCAGCACATCAGGCTGGAGAGAAGTGAGAGATGAAGCAGAGTTAAAGGATATGAGAAAAGGAGAAGGAAAGAATATAAGAATGAACCGCAGGAACAGCAGTCAGGTAACTGTCTGCTCTCGGTGGGAGAATGGGAGGGACTCGTACAAGTTTGACCTAAATTAGCGGGGGGGGGGCTCCGGTCTTCCTGTGCATCTTGCTGGCTGCCAACAGTTGAAGTTACAAATGAACTTACAAAACAATAAAAAAGTAAAGGATAAATACTGACTAAGATTTAACTTCGTTAGCTTGGATAACCAGCAGGCAAATATACAGTCGTCCTCAAAATTATTTATACCCTCCAATTAAAGAAAAAGGCATATTCACAACAGAATTCAAATATCAACAAACTAAGTAAACAATAGTGAATTTTTAAAAAATCATAAAATTATCATTAAGTGAAGAAAATATTGATTTTGAATTATGGTTGAAAATATCATTTAAAATAAACAAACAAAATGTCCAGACACACAACACTTTTCTCATGAACAGTGGACCAAAATACCTTCACAGGAAGCTTTTGAACATTACAGAAAACACCTATGACAGTGATTATCTCAAAGTGTCGCTCAACAACATTTTAGCTTTGGAGCCCCATCATGCTTGTTTACTTTTTTATTTCTTGTGTGTTTGTTTTTCATATTTCTGTCAAACCACAATTAAAAATCAACATAATTTTCATAGAATTTTTATTTATCATTACTTTTTCAATTTCAACTTATTTCACTTAATTTTTTCCCTTCTTTAATTTGAGGGTATAATATTTTGAGGACAACTTAGATGCAGTATTTTCTAAGAATTGAAATTCACAAAATATTCTGACAATGGTGCTAATTAATAATTTTATGATAAATGATAATATAAATAATTGCCTACATTTGAAGTATATGAAAGGACAAGCACAGCCAATTTATGGAGATGAATTAATATTAGCCGTATCCATATAACAGGTGCTGGCTAAGTTTTCTCCGACAAGCAGCAGCACAGACAGAGCCAGGTTCATCTAGGACAGGCACAGATGCGCCAGCTTTATCATCCAATGCAGGCACATCCACAGATGTGAAATATATATATTTTTTATGTTTAAAGCACTGGGTGTCATGTGCAACTATTGCACGTTTTTGCTGTTCCGTTAGGAGGGCCCCTTACCAGAATTTTGCCTAGGGCCCCTTGAAGGTCCAAACCGGCTCTGGGAGGAGACCGTTTCAATAAATTAATCTATACATTAACGTTGTAAAAGTGTTCATTCGGTAGACTGTTTTTTTAGTTTTACTAATGAAGTTATCGTTTCTTATGTTTCTGTCTGGGTCAGGCTCAGATCCGACCAGCCTCCATCTGTCAGCGCTGCTGCTGCTTCAGGAGAAACAGCTGGATGACGGTGCATTTCTGACGTAGATTCTATTGTTTGGTCAGACACGAACATTTTATAAATCACACATGGATTCAGTCATAAGACCATTTTATGATCAGATGTGCGCTCATTTCCACGCTTGTTTGATAAACGGGACCACTGAAGATCTGGGGAACACCCTCGGAAACGATGATGGAATGACGTTACCCCCCCCCACCTCGGGATTCCCTTTGGTTGAAATGGATGACAAATTGCCACACACGCACACAAAATAACAGAAAGAATGATCAAAGCGTTTTAGTTTACCACAGTTAGATTGGTGAAATTAGATAAATATGTTAAACATTATTTCTGCATCGAAAGACGTAACTTGTGCTTTTTTTTTTCGAACCAAAGTGGTGTCAGACTCCAGCGTGCCTGGACCTGTAATCGGTGTTGGAATTTATAATCCGAGTATTTTTTGTAGGCTAGACTATTTCTGTGAGACGAAGAGGGGGACCAGGGAGAGGGTGGCGGCAAGGAGCGTCAGGCAGAGGACCCCCGCAAGCACCACCACATGGCTGGTCTAGAGACCCGTTGCCGAGTGATCGTCAATTTCTTTAGATTGATGGTCACTCCTCCACATGTTGCTGCCATTTTGTCCAGTTCTGCTGCTTCTCCCCATCAAAAGTCTCCGTGCAAATTACAACACTTACACTTTTCTTATGTCCATGCTCGTGTCCTGCATATTTTAATAATTTTTGCTCCTTTATTACAAAACTTATTTTGACTCTCCAAAGTCTGTTTTTTTCCTGCCATGTAAGCACTTGATAAAGCCCCTTCACATAGTCCAGATGCCCAGCTTTTCTTACACAATCTAAACCTTTTTTCCCAGCTCATATAGTATGATCTCCATCTGTCAACGCTCAAACTACTTTTACTTAAAGGCTGGTGTATCAGCTACATAATAGTGGAGGCTCAGTGGAGGAATACGCTGCTTTCTGATCGTGTTTACACTGCAACTGTAACGGCAGCGGGCGAGAGGACAACATGTTGCTGCATCATGTAACACAGTACCCATGGAAAGAAAGAAAAAGTAGCCTATTTTCATTTGATAATCCATCTCCAGCATATTATAACGACTGAAAAATACCTAAACACAGTTCTAAACGTTTAGTTAACACAACAAACATGGAGTAGAGAGAACTTCCGGGGCACGCCGCTGCCTAAAACCAAAAATATAAAATCGAATCTGAGCGCTTGTTATCCGTTTTTTCCATTTTCGTTTTTGTGCACAAAATTGAAATCGGAAAATGGCCGTTTTTCATTTGAAACGAAAAAAAACAAAAACAGGAAAAACGAATGGTTTTTCGATTTTTGATTTTTCGTTTCAAATTAAAAAACCAACTGCCTAATGTACACGGACCATAAAGCTCAGCTTGGAAAGCAAAACTGTTCAACACAATAAAGCAATCAGATTTCCATTCTCTTCTTATGCTGACAGACAAGTAAAAAAAAAAAGTGACTCCGTCTTAATTCTGCTCTCTCTAAAGTCAGCGTGACACGTCGCCCTAAACTTGATCAGTCGTCCTTGTCATAACTTAAACAGTACATAGTTATAAACACAGACCGTCTGCTACCACAGTAATAATAATAATAATAATAAAATAATAATAATAATAATGATAATAATAATAATGACTACCCTCTGTGATGACGGAGTAGTTTCCATAAACTCATGTTTCTGCAGTTTTCTCATGTGTAACCATTACAACTATTATTGAGCTCATCATTTCAGATGCATCTCTAGTGAAGCTAAACATACTTGGAACAAGTCAAGAATAAATGACAAAATCATACTTTTAAGCATCCCATCTGCAACATTTGTCTCCATCAGGTAAAAATCTGAGCATCTGATGAAAATCTATCCTTTAAGGATGTCATTAGGGTATTAAAAGCATCCATCAACTCTTTCTTTAAGTGCTCCTGTTAGAACTGCACACCAACATCTACAGGATGTTTTATGAATGGACAGGACATTTTCCAACAGCTCTGATTGGTCAGGAGGTGGTGACCGATCTCTGATCCAGAACTAACCTCCTCTGGAGCAGGTTAGGCATACATCAGTTACCATGGTGATTTAAACTGATATGAAGTTAACCAGCATGGTAGGATGGAGAACACAGAGTTACCCTGAAGTTACCTCAATAAGAGAAAACCTAGCTCAGTAGTCCAGGTCCTGCTGGTAGTCCAGGTGCTGCTGGGACACGTGTGTGTAAAAACTAAATGAGAAGTTGTAGAGTGGATGAGTGAGATAAAACATGTCATGATCCCAAATATTAGAAAATCTCACTTTTTAAAAACAGTTTTTACATTTTTACTGTAAATGAATATCAGCTCCTAATATCGGTTATCGGCCTCCATGATCACTAATAAGGCTGCGTACACACCAAATGCGATTTGGGCGTCAAAATCCCGCCTGACGCCCAAAGTTGGACGTTGGGTGACTAAAAAGTCAGATGCTTGATTTCCAGCATCTTGACGCCCCTGACGCGCGGCGAGGGATGTCCAGCCAAGGCACGTTTGACGCCCCTCGGGAGGAGCCCCTCCTTCTTCTTTTTCCTGTCACTGGTCTGTCTGCACCATGGCAGATGCAGGAGAGAGAGCGGCTCGGCTTCATGTGATAAATAAATAAAGCTAGGGAATGTCGTGGCATCTCTGCTCTGTCTGGGTTCACCTGATTCCAAGAGTGATTAGTTTCATCATTTACTCCAGGAGCTGCACGCTGGCGAGGGGCGCTTTCAGCCATCTGATCCAGCCCGGTTTAACAACCCTGATCCCGATGCGGGGCATCATTATAAGCCCAGTACATCCCATCAGCACAGCAGGTCATCAAACCACCGTTCAGAAACCGGGACTGGACACAGATCACAGTTTATCCTCTGTCTTCAGAGAGAGAGGAGATTCCCCTGGTTTTTCTGGATGTTTCTGATCCTGTCATAAAAAGTGTGTGTGTGTGACATTGAGTCGCTCTGATTGGTTGACGCCCCGTGTCAAGACGATGCGCGTAACACACTTCAAACGTACAAAATCTCAAAACTCGCTGCATGAAGTGCGCATAACGCGTCTAGACGCAGGCTTTTCAATGCCTCCTTGACGCGCGTCGGCCATTCACTTTGCATGTAAACCTGACGCGCTTGACGCCCAAATCGCCCAAATGTTTGGTGTGTACGCACCGTAATCAGTATTGGTATCGGCCAAGAAAAACCCATGTCGGTCGATCCCTACTGCAAAGCTCTGTGTGGGTGGTGCATTAAGTGTCTGCTTCATTGTTCAATAGTTTCTGTACCTGCTTTCTTGAGGGCACATGCCTGGATGGCTGCAAACCAGTCACTATTTGATGAACAATGGCTTCAACCTCACTTGAAGGCTGAAGATCTCCCACAATGTAATCCAATACAAGCCTCGTAGACAGGCTGACCCTAGTGGTTCTGCAGTCGGTTCCAAGCAGCCGGAACAGCAGGAGGGATGGGCGACGGTTGTGAGGAAACGTAGCTCTAAGGCTAAAGCTAAGCCCGCGGGTCACCACCAACCTGTCCACGTTTCTAACCGATACGCCCCACTCAAAGCATACCCTTTAGCAACAAACCCTGTATTGGCAGCTCCATAGTCAGAACGTGGCTTTAAACACCCGACCCAGTTAAATGTACCCAGAGCCAAGCGGGCGACATTGAGTCTTATTTAAACTGCTGCTAAGAAAACAAATACCGAACATTGAATCATCCGCGAACGACACCCGGTACCCAATTAGTCACAAAGTTAATGTTCTTCGGTATGTGCTTTTCTAAAACCATGTCGGACTCCAATTTTCTCTGGCCCCCTCCAAATCTGACCAGTAACATTTTACCGCATGTCGTCATTTAATCCTGTGTCTAGGTGGTGTCCAAAACCGGGCTTTGTAATAACTGGAAACTTTCTGGCAAACCTGTCTTATAGGAGAGACGGCATCCATCCACTTTGACGGAGCAGCTCTCATTTCTAGATCTGCGTTTTGTTAGTCAGTCAAACCATTACAATCCAGGTTACCACGCAGAGTAGCTTACACACCTCTCTCATTTCCCCCTCCCCCTCCCACACCCCCATAGTGACTGTTCTGTCCCCGCCCGTAAAAAAACCAAAACACCCAAAATCACAATAACCTAAAAAAATTAAACAAAACGAACAAACAAAAAAAACATAGGATAAAACAACCCTTCTTCAAAACCTGTAGTTAATGATCTGATTGGCGATCATCATGTTGATTTATTTTGTCTCACAGAAACCTGCTGCAGCAGGATGATCATGTTACTATTAATGAATCACTCCACCAGATTACTTAAATTTTCATGTTCCTAGAGCCGCAGGCCGAGGAGGAGGTGTGGCGCTATCTTTCAATCAGGGCTATTTATTAATCCCAACCTACGATTTGTCATAATTCCTTTAACACTTAATTCTAAGCCTTTCTCATCCTAACTAATCAGAAAACCACTTTTTTAGCTGTAGTGTATCGTCCACCTGACCTTACTCAGAGTTTCTACTATTTTCAGACTTTTTATCAGATTTAGTGTTGAACACTGATAAAGTTGTCGTTTTGGCGACCTTAATGTTCATTTGACGATAACAACGACAGCTTAAATATTCTTTTAAATCTATGCTAGACTCAATCGGTTTTTCACAAAATGTTCACGAACCCACTCATTCTCATAATCATACTCTGATCTGGTCCTACTATGGTGTTGACAGTGAGAACTGAAAGTTTTTCCCCATAATCCTGTTCTTCTATCACTTCTTAATAACTTTTAGTTTACTTTACTTACTACACGATGCTAAATAAATTCCATTACAGTAGATGTTTATCAGATAGTGCTGTACCAAGTTTAAAGAATCTATTTCATCACCATTTCCTACAATCCAGATGTTAACGTCACAGAAAGCATCTATTCAAGCTTTGCTCCAGTTCATATTGATCAGCTTGCTGATAAAATAGCAGTTTCAACACGCACAGTACTAGATAATGTGGCTCCGTTAAAAAAGAAGATCATCTGTCAGAAGAAGCAAGCTCCTTGGTTTAATTCCCAGCTACGACTTTAAAACAGACATCTAGACGTATGAGGGAAATGGTGCGCATCGGGCTTAGAGGAGTCTCGCTTAATCTGGAAAGAGAGTCTAATTGTTTATAAAAAATTCTTACGTAAGACTAGAACAGCTTACTATTCATCATTGATAGAGGAAAATAGGAATAATCCCAGGTTCCTTTTCAGCACTGTAGCCAGGCTGACGAAGAGCCGCAGTGCTGTTGAGCCATGCATTCCCCCGACTCTCAGCTTGACGATTTCATGAGTTTCTTTACAAACAAAATTGTTTCTATTAGAGAAAAATCCATAACATCCTCCCAGCTACTAACACATCTTACCCCCAGCAGGTTTAGAGACATCTGTAGATGCTGAATTATGTCTGGATCATTTCTGTCCTGTACAGATATCTGAGTTAACCAAACTAATAGTGGCATCCAAACCTTCTACCTGCATTCTGGATCCCATCCCAACCAAGTTGCTAAAGGAAGTCTTTCCTTTATTAACACTTACCTACTAATCTATTAATTCATCTCTATTGGCAGGATATGTACCTCAGTCCTTTAAGACTGCAGTAATAAAACCTTTACATAAAAACCTACTCTTACTCAGGAAATTAGCTAATTATAGACCGATATCCAACCTCCCCTTTATGTCTAAAATTCTTGAGAAAACAGTTTCAGCTCAACTTTGTGCCCATCTGAGCAGAAATAATCTGTTTGAAAAGTTTCAGTCTGGTTTTAGAGCTCATCATAGCACAGAGACGGCACTGGTGAAGGTTACTAATGATCTTCTCATGGCTTCAGATAAAGGATTCCTGTCCATACTTGTCCTGTTAGATCTCAGTGCTGCATTCGACACCATTGATCACAACATTCTGCTACAAGACTTGAACATGTTATTGGAATTAGAGGAACTGCATTAGACTGGTTCAAGTCATACTTGTCTATAGATTTCAGTTTGTTAATGTCAACAACGAGTCTTCATCACACACCAGAGTAACTCATGGAGTTCCCCAGGGTTCTGTGCTCGGACCAATTCTCTTCACATTATATATGCTTCCTTTGGTAATATCATCAGACAACATGCATAAATGTTCATTGTTATGCAGACGACACTCAGATATACTTATCTATGAAGCCTGATGAAACCAATCAGTTTGTTAGATTACAAAGATGTCTTGTGACATAAAGACCTGATGACCCTGAACTTTCTGCTTCTAAATTCAGACCAGACCGAGGTTCTAGTCTTTGGTCCCGAAAAACTCAGAACTAAATTATCTAGCTTTATAGTTGATCTGGATGGCATTAATTTGGCTTCCAGCACCACAGTGAAGAATCTTGAGTAATTTTTGCCAGGATTTGTCTTTCAACTCCCATATAAAACAGGTTTCTAGAACCGCCTTCTTTCACCTACGTAATATTCTAAAATTAGGAACATCCTATCTCAGACGATGCAGAAAAACTAGTCCATGCTTTTGTTACTTCCAGATTGGATTACTGTAATTCCCTATTATTGGGCTGCCCCAAATATCCTTGAAAAGTCTCCAGCTGATCCAGAATGCTGCAGCTAGGGTTCTGACTAAAACCAGCAGGAGAGATCATATTTCTCCAGTTCTAGCTTCTCTTCATTGCTCCCTGTTAAATCCAGGATAGAATTTAAAATTCTTCTTCTCACATATAAACTCTCCATGACCAAGCTCCATTATATATTAAATCTCATAGTTCCATATTCCAACAGAGCACTTCCTCTCAGACTCAGGCCTTTTGGTAGTTCCAAGGGTCTCTAAGAGTAGAATGGGAGGCAGAGCGTTTGGCTATCAAGCCCCCCTATTATGGAATCAGTTACCACTTCAGGTTGGGGAGGCAGACACCCTCTCTACCTTTAAGATTAGGCTTAAAACCTTCCTTTTTGATAAGTCTTATAGTTAGGGATGGCTAGCCTTCCCTTAGTTAAGCTGCTATAGGTTTAGACTGCTGCGGGACATCCATGATGCACTGGACTCTTCCTCTCCCACCATCTCTGTCTCTCCATGTAGAAACCTGTGACAGTATTGCATCATTAACTGTGTTCTCCTCTCTCAGCAGATCTGGCTGGATAACGTTGCAGTGTTTGTTGGTCTCCCTTTCTGTCTTCTCCCCCCCAGCCGGTCGAGGCAGATGGCCGCCCTACCTGAGCCGGGTTCTGCCAGAGGTTTTTCCTCCCTGTTAAAAGGGTGTTTTCCTTCCCACTGTCGCCACCACTCCGTGCTTGCTCAGGATGGGGGATTGGACCGGGTCAAGTCAAGATTCCATCCAATCTGTTGGTTTCCTTAACTAGGCTATTATGAATCTGACCTGAACTTTTCTGTCTGTTTAAGCGCCCTGAGGTGACACTGTCATGAATGGAGGCTATATAAATAACGTTGAATTGAATTGAAATAAAGTTGAAAGCTTGTCCACTTGTTGGGAAATGAAGGAAGCAGCAGGTCCTTTACTAAATGCAGTGAGCTTCACTTGGGTGGGTGTGCTTGGCGGCAGTCCTCTCTTCCTTAAAGATTTCTTGAGATCATCATTCAGCAGCAATGCCAGCAGCCAAGTCTGAATCACATGAACTAGTAGCCATGTTGGACCATCATGGTGTTTCCCGTACAGTGTCGTAAAACCTGACTTTTCAAATAAGCGTGAACTGCTCGTGCCACTCATTCTTGTCAGAGTGAACGACACTCTTGTTCACATTTACTGTATGAAAACTGATTCTTTCAGTTCACTGTTCACTGAGAATATGAACGCCTTCAATAAAAACGTGGCGTGGAGGACCCGGGTTCGAGTACCCGACCCGACTCTTGGGTGAACCACTGTGGACCCCTGAGCAAGGTCCTTAACCCCACCAACTGCTCCCAGGGTGCTTTAAATAGCAGCCCACTGCTCTCTGGTACTCCTGTACAGAGATGGTGAAATGCAGAGCCCTAATTTCCCCTCGGGGATCATTATGGTAAATAAAAATTAAAAATAAAAAAAAACGTGCATGCACAGCACTGCCCACCATGTTGAATCTTTGTTTGACTCATGATCTCTGTGAGCATTAAAATCCAGCACATGGACACGATAACAAGGTTCTAAAGCTGATTTTCCTCCACAGATGCTCTTTCAGTCTACATCCAATATGAGCATTGATTCCTTCTGATCACATATATTGTTATTTGTATGTTTGTCTAACTGTCTCTTCAGGCTGTGGATGTGTGGTCTCTCAGAGAGAAGCTGTGAAGCTCTGTCCTCAGTCCTCAGCTCCCAGTCCTCCAGTCTGACAGAACTGGACCTAAGTAACAACGACCTGCAGGATTCAGGAGTGAAGCAGCTGTCTGGTGGACTGAAGAGTCCAAACTGCAAACTGGAAACTCTCAGGTCAGGATTCATCAGACTGAGTTTTATTAATGAGCAACAGAACACCTGTAGAAGGTGTTTGGATGATGTCAGTTTGGATGATGTCTCTCATTGGACATCTTTCAGCACAGAAACTGAGCTGAACCTGGAACCTGTCCTGCATCCTCAACCTGAAAGAATGTGGAAAGTCTCTCATTCTCTTTTATTTTCACTATTTTACTAAATAGAAACTTGTAGATCCTCAAAAACTAAACAAAGAACAAATAATCAGACACTGGACAAATATTGGGGGGGGGGGGGGTTCTGGAGAAGATGCAGACAGTTTGCTCATTTCTGTTTCCAAAGTTTCTGTTGACTCAAGTCCATCACCTGCATGGTATCAAAGTTCCAGAGAAATTCATCTTCCATTCTCTGTAATCTGGAGCAATGAACAGACATCTGCAGCGTAACCATGGCAACCACTTGAAAACTTTACTGTTCAATCATTAGTTCCACAAACTTTTTCTGGATTTCTTGTTCCAGATGAGAAAAGAAGCTAATTGTCCTGGAAAATGCTGGAAACAGCAGTGTATGATTAGCTTGACTAAAGCAGCATAAAAAGCAGCATCTAAGCAGAAAGCAGCTTTCTATAGTTTCACCATGACTGAGATCCAGAAAAGAGAAGCACATGAACATTTGTGTCTTTGTTTTAGTCCTGAATCCACAGCCAGTTTTCTGCATGTGACAGCTGAAGTTGCAGATGCTTCAGTTCCTGTAGTGTCTCTGCTGGAAGCTGAACATGGGACATTTGTCCCAAACTGAGTCATGAAGTCCTAAACTTGGAGCAAATGAAGACACAAAGCCAGTAATATCAGACAGCTGCAGTTTCTCTGAACATTTAGTTTGCCAGCAGTTCTCTGCCAGTTTCTTCATGTGTGTGTTTTCTGCAGCCTGTCAGGCTGTCTGATCACAGAGGAAGGCTGTGCTTCTCTGGCCTCAGCTCTGACCTCCAACCCCTCCCATCTGAGAGAGCTGGACCTGAGCTACAACCATCCAGGAGACTCAGGAGTGAAGCTGCTGATGGCTGCACTGAAGGATCCACACAAACTCAGGTATGGAGAGCTGCTGCAGCCACAGCATGTCTGATAGAGGAGGAAGAGCTGCAGACATTTCCTCTGTCCTTCATTCAGCTCTGTCTCTTTGCTTCATGCTGGATATGAGTGGAATATGAGCAATCACACATGTAGGAGCCTTACAAACCTTGTTGTGAACTTCCACAGTTGATCAGCTCTCTGATTGGTTTCATTCATCCCTTTTTGTTCTGATGCTGCTTCCAGAACTGAGATCAGGAAATAAAGCAGCTTTCATTTTCTCTCTTTAACTGATGAGAGTCTCAGTTTCAGCATCTTCTGCTGCTTTCATTGTCATGTGTGTTCAGCTTTTCTCTGGAAATGACTTATTAGGGGAGTGTCTGCATCATTCATGGCTGAAGATGAGAGTGAAATCAGGATGGTTTCCAGGAGTCAGATTCTCCAATGATGAGCATTTCTAAAAGACAAGTCAATGTTCACATGGCTTCATAAATCTGCAGCTTTCTCAGTGTGTATGAGAGCCATGTAATGTCCATGTTAGCATGCTGAAAGAGACGCTGCTGCTCTGACTAGGGATGTATACCAGTACCGGACGGACCTTCAATCTTCACCAGGTCCGAATTCTACCACCTTATTCTTTTACATCACCAACCATCGATCATACGCAGCAATCCATTGGACAAGACACCATTCCCTATTCTCCCAGCTTCCTCCCCCTTTTATTCCCCCACATCATCTCAATTCTCCCCGCTCCCTTCAATTCCAACAACAAACCACGAGCATGCGACCCAACTCCCTAGCTCTGACCCCCCTCCTCCTTTCAGGGTGGAGCCTGCTGGAGAAGCATGGTTGAGACCAGGTCTGAGGAAGTGTAAGTGTGCTTTTCATTGGATTCATCACATTCAACCATCTTCACACTGTCACATCACTCATTCATCAGTCAGCATCAAAGTGTCAATAGATCAATAACTGCAGCTGGATTGTGTTTATTCTCCATCAGATTCCTGCAAACTCACAGTCGACATCAACACAGTGAACAGAAACCTCAAACTGTCTGACAACAACAGGAAGGTGACATTTGTGAAGGAGCTTCAGTCATATCCTGATCCTCCAGACAGATTTGATTCTCCTCAGCTGCTGTGTGGAAATGTTCTGACTGGTCGCTGTTACTGGGAGGTCGAGTGGAGAGGAGACGTTTATATATCAGTGAGTTACAGAGAAATCAGAAGGAGAGGAGACGACAGAAACTGTTGGTTTGGATGCAATGATCAGTCCTGGAGTCTGAGATGCTCTGATCTTCATGGTTACTCTGTCTGGCACAATAACAGAGAAACATCCATCTCCTCCTCCTCCTCTTCCTCCTCCTCCTCCTTTGTCTCTAACAGAGTAGCAGTGTATGTGGACTGTCCTGCTGGCTCTCTGTCCTTCTACAGAGTCTCCTCTGACTCACTGATCCACCTCCACACCTTCATCACCACATTCACTCGTCCTCTCTATGCTGGATTTGGGTTCTGGGTTCCTGGATCTTCAGCATCTCTGTGTTGAGTGTGAACAGTCTGATGGTATCAGAGAAACTCTGAGTGTAGAACAGATAGTTCAGTCTGTACATGTCTGTCTCTTTCACTCAGAAACATCTTTTCAGATTCATGGATTCCATCAGTTTCTGTCTGAAACTCTTCTTAAATGATTCCTTGGAAACTTCTTCCTCTTCCAGTCCTTTAAAGATGGAAGCTGTGCTTCTTCCAGGATCCACATGTTGTTTTTCTGTCTGTTTCCAGTCAAAGCTTCACACTGAATATCAGGATGTTGTGTTCAGTTCATGTTCAGCTGCAGTTAGTTTCACTTCATGATGCTGGAAATGAAAATCCTCCCAGTATTTCACTCTTAGTTTCTTTGCTTCATTCTGTCTTTATTTGGACTTTCGGACATTTTCACATGTTGAATTTTTCATTTTTTGACTTTTTGCCTCTTTATTCACCACAATCTTCATTTTTCATTCTGTCTCCAAATGTTTGACTTTAGATGTGAAATGTAGACTCTTAACTCACTGGCTGCCATTCACGTGTTTCCACGTAATAAGGTTTTAATCCGAGCTACTTTAATCTCTCCGCGTCAGAGAGAACCAAGAGCTCTGTTAATTTTTCGATTTTCATCACCGCAGACGGCAGCCACACCGCACACCCCCACCCCCCCCGGGCAGGCACCGCGAACAACAGGAGGGGAGAGGAGGAAAGAGGGAAGGACTACGCAACACGCGGACACCCAGGAACACACACGGGGGGGGGCGGGGGCAACCGGTCCCCCTTTTTCTTTTTTTTCCCCCGCCGACCCCCGCCCCCCCCCCGCCCCACCCCCCCCACCCCCCCCCCCCCCCCCCCCCCATACCCCCACCCCCGCCAAAAACAACCCAGACAGGCCGACTTCCCTCTTTACCACACACACCACCTCACGGGAACAGCCCACGACAGCCTTCCCTATTTAATTAACACTTTTAACCAACAAACTTTTTTTAGTTCCACAGACACGCCTTTTTAAAAGACAAACCGTTAGGAAACAACGGCTTACAATGACGGCCGAAACATCCAGGGACGAGGGAGGCGGCATGACCTCCAGACGCACCCCACCCCCATACACCTTACCCCGACCACTCTCCACAGACAAACACACGGCGCGGACCGCCCGGCGACAAACCCCGACTCCCGAGCCTACCCCGCCACGCAACCCCCCCGCCCCTAAACACACAGGCAGCGTAAGCCGCCCCCCGAACCCCGACCCAAGGGACCTGGCAAACATCCAGCTTTGCAACAGCACGCAACCAACCCGAAGGAAACGACCAAGCCCACAGGAGGAAGGCACAACTGACCCCAAAACGAAAGCAAAAACCCAAAGGGCCCCGAACCCGATGTCCTTTTAAGATGTTTCAATCCAAACGTTTCTCTCTTCTCTGAAATTTGTACTTAATATGTGAAATGTAGATGGTGAAATGATGGTCTATGTGTGGAGAATAAATGGTGTATTTTCTGGGAGGTGGCTGCTTGTTTCAGCAGGACCATGTCAGACCTCATTCTGAAGGACAGAGTGTGTCTGACTGTCCTGCCTGCAGTCCACCTCTGTCTCCTATTGAAAATGTTTGAGGCATCATGAAGAGGACAATCAGACTGTTGAGCAGCTGAAATCTTGGATTCAGCAGGAATGGACACAGATTCCTGAGGAAAACTAAAACAACAACCTCAGCCATAAGAACTGAGGAACACAAGACCGACTCTATCCAACTCTACGAGTTCCCACATTCTACTTTTTCTATTTTCTCACCACCACAACCGACATTTACCTTAAATAAACAACACCAAATTATTATTCAAACAACTCAACAAACTATTTTTTATGTTTACAACACATTTTACTCTCCCTTCCTTTTCACTTTTACATTTTTTTAAATACCCATATTATTTCTATTATTATTTATATTTTAATTAATCAAATATATAAAACTCATAAAAATCTCATTTTTTTAAAATTTTATATTACATTTTGGAGATTTTAGATTATTTTCAAACAGATTATCATACTTATTATTCTATATCATTAAGTTTAATACTTTTAAGAACTTTAAAATAAAAAATGAATGAAAAATGAAGAAAATCAGTTTTATCTTGAAAATAATGTCTAATAAAAGGCTTTTCTCAGATTTTTGTTTGAATTGTTTTTTCACAAAAATATTCAAATGTTAAAAACTCAAGAATCAATAAAGATAGAAAATATGTTTTATTTTTTTGGACATTTAGTTCTGCTCCTTCTTTACACATCATGTTATCACACTCCAAACACATTTCATGTTCAAGATTAAATATATCAAAAACACTGGTGCTGCTAAACTCCTTCACAAATCTCTGGCAGGGAAAGAGTTAAGCTGTGAGTCTGTGGACAAAAAGGTGAAAACTGTCATCAAGGCACCGTGATATTAAGCACATTAAATATGAGAGCCAAACTTTGTCTCTAACTCTTATGACATAAGCTTCTTCCATTCTTCTCAGAATATGTGAGCAGATTCAGATGTGAGAAGTCTTGCTGGATGCTGCTGGATTTTGTCCTTTGAGCCTCCTGCAGAACATAAATGCTCCATTACAGCACGAATGACATTCCTGGAGTTTCAGCACATATCTGGGAGCTGCATTCTCTGGATGTGACACTGAGTGTGAATATACATTTCACAGCTGAAATCTATATTTCTATTTTCATCTGTTTAATTTCACTTTGTGTTAATATTCCTATTCATATATTTTTCTGTGTAATTTTAGTTTCAGTTAATTTTTTTTTTTTTAGATACTGTATGACCCGGGAATTCATTCTCTCAACAAATTTAACAGGACAAAAACACAAGAAAGACAAAAGCCTTTTTAAACAAGCTTTTTATTACAGGTAGACAGTACAGTTGAGACAGTTTTTGCTCCTCTCATTTCCACGCCTTTCCCTTTACACCACCCTACTTTCCCAAAAAAAAGGGTTTTTTCACACCCACTCTAAATAACGACCTACACATTTTGGATCTCTCACGGTGGAAGTGTAACAAAAACACATGTGAAAGACACCAAAGAAAGCCGCTTGACTACCTTTTCATTTCCCAACTAAACACGTGTCTCTAGCCCCCAGACTTGCTCCAAACGTAATATTCACTCTTCCTATAACCATCCAGCACATTCGCTCTTTACCCCAACGGAGCGACATACCGCTGTCTACATGTCATAGACAAATCACGTCGGCGAAAGCACAAGAAATTCCACAAGTTGACAAGGCGACTTTTCCCAACATTTCCTGATTCTAAACACCCAGACGCATAATCCCAACACCAGAAAAACATCTTTAAAGAGCAATGAACTACCGCTCATTCCGCAACAACTGAAACCACATACAATACTCACATTTCAAACGTAAACCACACAATGGTACAGGGCCACAGGTGTGCCATCCAACCGCCCATAGGCGATCACTCTCATCACAGATACAGTGGACCACATGATGGGAAGAACCAAGACACCTATTGACAAAACGATAACAAAAAACAAATAAAAACAATCAAACAACACCACAAAAATATATAATGAAAAAGACTTTAAAGATGAAAAATAAATCACTGTAATCATACTTATTATTTTTAATCATGTCCTTTCCAGCATCACTATCAAATGGGGATCTGACTTCCGTGTTGTTCTCGCAGATTTCTTTAAATTATTTTAATATCTATTTTGTGCAAGATTCGTCTCCATGCTCACTTGGTTCACAAAAACGAATTAAAACCTTCAACCACCACGTAAGTGGACTTGCGTAAACAAGTGGACTTGTTTACGTGTCCTCTTCTTCACAATACTTGAGACCAAATCAAGTAAACAATAGAACATACCCACACTAGTTAGGGGGAAGCTTAGCTGCGTGAGACGCTTTCTGTAGGATTTACTGCACAAATTTTCTTCTGAGCATCTTTCATTGCCAACTAAGGTGAGGAAACACCTCTGGAAGATGAAGAAAACCGTCACATAATATACCTCATCTGCATAACCTAATTTTAACAAAGCAAAGCGGTTTACATTAGCCACAAGCTAATGATGGAAAATGCTAATAAAGCCGAACTGTGCCAGACGGAAACCATGGAGTGTAATTCTGTTAAAGAAAAACGTAACATTAAAGAGATGCATTCTTATGCCTGCAAGAGCAATTCCGGGGAAGGATGCATTTCCTCTCCAAACACACCAGAGAAGCACACAGCCAAAAAGAGCAAAAGCAGCTGGAATGACTCTCAAGATCAGCCGTCACTGTACGAGCTACAAAACACCATCATGTCTGCCGTCATGGAGAAGATAAACGAAAGGGCGGATAAAACTGACCAAGCCGTTCATTACAACACAGTCCAGATCAGGGGCGGAGCTAGACATTGTCATCATCAGGGGCTTAGGTCACAAAAAGATTCATCATTGGAAGGGTGATCCAGTACACCAAAAAAGTAAGAATTTAATCTACCAGTGTGGTACCATAAATTATTCAGTATTTGCCTTTATCTACATAACGTTTAACATTTCCTGCCCATGTTCTTTTATCAATCATAACACTACATTATGTTTTCATTGTCATGTATTAATGGATAACCATTAAAGTTAAAACTCAGTCTTGGTGTCACACATCTTACTCAAAGAGCAATACCAACACATGGCTCAGGACCGAACAAGGACTCACTGAGCAGAATTCACAGAACCAGTTATACACCAGGACACATTTACAAAACCAGGTATAACCAGGACTCATTCAGGACTCAGTCAGGGGATATAATCATAAATTTAAACAAAAGTATAAAGAAAAAACAGTTTTTAAAAAATTCTACTTCACCCAAAGTAAATATGTCTTAAAATATAATCCCATCTTCTTCTTCTTCTTCTTCTTCTTCTTTTAAGTGGTTCTTGTTCCACCTCTGTGTATTTCTCATACTTGCTGTAATCTTTCCCTCTTTGTACTAACACCAACAAGAGCCACAAAAAATATTATTGTAAAAACTGACACACAAATATATTCCACACAATTATCAGGTTTTTGTACCTTTGTTCTGGAGGTAAAACAGGTAAAAGATCATATCTGCATATTGTGCACCTTTCCTGCATATCAGCAGGTAAGGTGTCTTTGTTGTTGCTATAAGTACAACATTTAAACATGACAACATCATTTAATCTCAACTTCAAAAGAAAGTACACAAACTAGGGTAAGTGTGTTCTAAAATGCTCATGCTGGCATTTTTCTCTCTTTCCACCATCTCTCTCTTTTTGTCCTTCACTCATACATCACAGAGCAAATTATTATTATCCAAAGATTTATGACAAAGATTTATGACATATGGCATCATTGTAAAATTGTCTTTGCTTTCTCTCACCTGAGCTGTTCTCTTTTTTTAAAAAAGGACCTGATGTCCACGGTTGGTAAATCACTAAAAAATAGTAGGATATAGTCTACTGTCTATGTTCATAAAAAGTTAGTAAAAATTAATTGTAAATTTACAGGAATTTATTGGGCTTAGCCCATTACTGTACTTGTTTCATAAACCAATGCTAAACGCAGCATATTACTGTTTCAATAATTACTTTCACTCATCTTTTTGAAACAATCGCGTCTGTTCTCACTGCCTAACAACATAATGACATCTGACTGTTATAAAAGTTTCAAGGGAAAAGTAACGGACCACCATCATCATTCATGACAGGTTTGTTTACATATAACATGTGACCACTACCTACCAGATGAACGTGAGATTAACGTCCTCTGATGCTGTGGATCAATGAGCTCGTGGGAGCTGCTGCAGGCTGCGCTGCGCTGCGCACCGGTGCGGTCAGTACCAACACAAGGCGCGCACGCTTTGGACCAGACCAAGTTTAGAGAGGGGGGAGCCTATAGTACCGACATGCAGCGTCCCCTTTTTATTACGTTTTGCATATATTGTAGTTGATGAGAAATTATCAAATCTAAAATAATATAAAGCAGAAAAAGAAACCTCGAAAAAGATCCGGGGCTTTTGAAAAATCATTCCAGACTTCAGCCCCCTAAGCCGCCTCCCCGCTCCGCCAATGGTCCAGATTGATGGCTTGAAAAAGTCTCTGGATTTCTGCCATCAAGAAGTCATTGACTTAAAAAAGCAAAACATAACTCTGAAAAGCACATGTGATCTGCTCCAGAAGAAAGTAAGCGAGATGGAGCAAAAGGTGAATGAAACTGACCGCTACAGTCGACGACATAACCTCCGTCTGCACGGTGTTCCGGAAAAAGGCGACGCCAACATCAGATCACAAGTCCAACATATCTGTCCAGCAGTGCTGCCTGTCGGCGAGGCTGAGCGGGTTGTGGCAGCGGTTGATCTGGCTCACAGAATCGGGAGACCCAAGGAAGGAGGTCAAGATCAGCCCCCGCGCCCGGTGATCATCAGGTTCACATCCAGAACGGCCAGAGATGGACTGTGGAAAGGCTCCAAGGCAAACAAGTACCTGAAGAACAACCGTCTTCACTTCAAAGAGGATCTAACCGCAACTGATGGAGCCACCCGCACTCGTCTATGGCCAGCGGTGGAAGCGGCTGGAAAAAGGGGGAAAAGGCCTACTTTGTGGGAGATAGAGCATTTGTAAATGGGAAAGAAATCAAATAATGTGACAGGTCAAGTGTGGTGTGAACAGATGGTATATTGATACATATTTAGAAGTTAATGTTCCAAATATCTTACAGTTTCATGCAATACATAATATTCTGATATGGCAATAAATATACAAGTGCAGTGATTCCTGCAGTTTCAGTGAACCTCAAGCACATAAGGTAAAAAATTGTTCAAAGTTAATATTTTGTGGGTTGTTTTTGTTCATGTCAGTTTCTATTCTTACTGTTAATGCCAGGGGTATCAAAAACGTTTTCAAGAGGAAGTGTTTATTTTTGTACCTTCAAAACAAAGGTGCTGATTTTTACTTCATACAAGAAACCCACGCCTCGGAGGATGATGTTTTATTTTGGAGGAGTCAATGGGGGAAGAATGTTTGGTTTTCATTTGGAAGCAACAGATCAGCAGGAGTAGCTATATTACAGGGAAAATTTAAAGGCAATATAATCCAGCATATCTCAGACAAAAATGGCAGGTGGATAATTCTTCTTGTAGATATTGATCATTATCATTTTGTTATTACAAATATATATGCCTCCAACAATAAACAAAATAATAAAAGTCTATTTTCTGAAATAGAAGGTAAAATAAATCAGCTGCTATTGTCATTCCCAAATGCAAAGTTCTATGGGGTGGGGATTTTAATCCAGTTTTGGATGCCTCTGTGGACAGATGGCCCCCCCAAAAACAAATGAGTGTGTGAATTAAACAATATCTGTAGTAGAATGGATCTCATTGATATCTGGAGACACAGAAACCCAAATATAAAGTCATATACCTGCTCAAACAAAGACAGATCCCAACAATCCCGATTAAACTCCTCAGACATTGAAAATAAAGTTGAATCTGTTCTAATTGAGCCTGCAGTTTTTACGGACCACCAAGCTGTTATTATCAAGGTTAACATGGCCTCATTCAAGCGCAGCTGCAGTAGAGATTATTGGAAGTTCAATAAAACTTTATTATTAAATAAACCATTTAAGAAAGAAACACAGGCTATTATTGAAAAATACCGGCGTCAAGCCAATACAATAAACAATTTTGGAACTTGGGAAATAATGAAATTTGAGATCAGGAATTTAGCTATAATATATGGAAAAAGAACTGCCAAAACTAAAAGAGAAAATGAAACCAAAATAATGACCAAAATATTGAATTTATCACAAACGATCGATCTTCCTGAAAGGGAACTTGAAGAACTGGCAGCATTGCAACAAAATCAGACAAAATATATGAGGAAAAAGCTAGAGGGGCCTTTATCAGGTCAAGAAAAAATTGTTAGAAAAAGGGGAAAAGTGCACAAAATATTTTTTTAACCTGGAAAAAAGGAATTATGAATTATCTTCCCTTTCTAAACTTGAAATTAATGACCAAAAACTTATATCCCAGCATGTCACTGACTTCTACCAGAAATGATATGCTACTAATACTGAAAGTGAAAATGACATCAATTTATTCATTAAAGCTATTGAAAAAGACATTAATAGCACTGATGAAGGATTTAAATTAATCTGCGACCAGAAGGTCAGTTTAGCAGAGGTTCAAAGATGTGTTGGCTCCCTTAAGGACAATAAGTCTCCTGGTAATGATGGTCTGATAAATGAATTTTATAAAACATTTGTTGATGATTTAGCCCCATTTTTAGTCTCTATGTTTGAAGAAGCCATAGAAAAAGGAGAATTACCACCCACCCTTCGTCACGGCCTTATTAAATTGATTCCTAAACCCCCCAAAAATAAATGAAGTATTGAAAATTGGAGACCAATTAGTTTATTAAATAATGATGCAAAGATATTTGCTATGATCTTCGCCAAAAGATTAAAAGTAGGATTAGATAAAATTATTGATGAGGGACAATCTGGTTTCATGCCGGGCAGAAATATATGTAACAACATCCGTTTAGTTTTGGATATGATAGACTATAATGACTATATTTTAGATGATAGTTTTATTTTGTTTGTCGATTTTTATAAAGCATTCGACACAATTAGTCATCAATTTATGTTTAAAGCTATACATACTTTTGGTTTTTGAGAGCAGTTAATACACTTTATAAAGATTGTAATAGCTCTGCTGGACTGGCCCATGGCACAACCCCTAGATTTAACATTCATCCAGGTATAAGACAAGGGTGCCCTCTGAGTCCCTTCTTGTTACAGAAATTATGTCTGTACACATGAAAAAAATTCATTTAAAGGCATCATGGCAGTAAAAAGAGAATTTAAATTGTCACAACTGGCAGATGATACAACAATTTTTTAATCAAATAAATATGAAGTTCCTAAAGTAGTCCAGTGTATAGAGATGTTTTCAAAAGTGTCAGGACTTAAAATGAACTTAAGTAAATCGGTGTTATTGCCACTAAAAGAATGCAACATGCTGGAGATAAATGGTGTACCAGTAAAGAATACCTTCACATATTTGGGCATTATTATTGATAAAAACGAAAAATCTCGTAACAACTCAAACTTTGATCCAATAGTTGAACAAATAAGAAAGAAATTGAACATGTGGCTGATGAGGGATCTTTCTCTAAATGGCAGACTTCTACTGTCCAAGGCTGAAGGGATTTCACGTGCTGTTTCTGTGTCTCTGGCTTTGGGAATGCCGACTACAACGTTTAAAAAACTAGACACGATTCTATTCAGTTTCATTTGGAGAAACAAATGTCATTATCTTAAAAAAGAAGTTTTATGCAACACAAGACAAAATGGAGGGTTACAGGTCTTAAGTTTTCAAACCTTAAACAACAGTTTTAAAATTAAACGGCTAACTAAGTTAATTCAAGAGGAAAATAATTTATGGAATGCTTTCCCTAAATTTGTTTTTGAGTCAATCGGAGGACTCCACTTTTTGTTAAAATGTGACTATAATCCAGATAAGTTACCTGTAAAATTGGCAAATTTCCACAAGCAAGCTCTGCTAGCATGGAAGCTGCTGTACAAACATCATTTTTCACCTACCAGCTATTACATTTGGAATAACAGGAGCATTCAGTATAAAAACAGATCCTTGTTTAACAAAAACTGGGTCCATAATGGTTTTGTTTTAGTTTCTCAACTTGTGAAATCTGATGGTCAACTATTACTTTTTGAAGAATTTATTTCTAAATTTGATATTGGAGTTACACCAAAGGAACATGATGATATCTTTACTGCTGTCCCAAAGAACATCTTACAGCTCTTTAATGGATCTACAACTGAGCTTTCTATGACAGCTCCTGTCAACAGTATTTTTGGGGAAATGTAGATGTTAGAAAAAACAAATGTTCAAATAAATACATCAGAAATCTTTTGGTAAATGTAGCAGTTCCTTCTGCAACATTTTTTTGCTCATCTCGTTTTAAAGATATTGATTGGAAAAAAATGTGGTTGATAAGTGATAAATATTGTCTAAACAATAAAATCAAAGAAGTTTCTTATAAGATTGTGCACAAGATATATCCAGCAAAAGACTTTAGAAAGATTTAATATTGATATTGAGTACTCCTGTCATTTTTGTGGCTTGATTGAAGAAACTATCGAACACTTGTTTTTTCACTGTTTGTATACTCGAATATTTTGGATAAATGTACAGACGTTCATTGAACGGAAAACAGGAAACTCGTTACAACTGCAAGAGAAAGACATTTTTCTTTACTATGAAAACAGAAAATTGGAAAAGGACTTCATTTCTTTTGTTCAACTTGTTTTATTTTTGGGAAAATTTCACCTTCATAAGATGAGATGGACTGACAGCAAACCTCTCTTTTCCCTTTTTTTTTTTTACAAGAACTATCTCAATGCAGCACCATCATCAATGATATTGAACAATCAAAGGCTTTAAAAACAAAACTGATTTTGGAAAAGTTTTTCTGACGATGAATGTTTTTATTTTTCTCGCTGTCTCTTTGGCATTTATTTCACAAATTTCATGTTGGCTACTCTTTGTAATAATGTTTCTTTAATATTTATACCCTTGGCATACAGTTTTGTTATGTATATATTTGTTACAGTTTTTCTCAATTCCCACCACCCCCCACCCCCCCCCCCAACCCACCCCCCCCCCCCCACAAAAACCCACAACAAAAAAAAAACACCACCCCCCCACCCCCACCAACGCCCCCACCAACCCCCTCCCCAAATGGGCGCGCCCCGCACCCCCCTCACAAACAACACCCACAACCCCGGGAAAACCGCACACCCCCCAAGGCCCCCCCCCCCCTCCCCCCCCCACACCCCCCCCTCACCACCCCCCCACCCCCCCCCCCACCCCCCCCCCACCCCCCCCACCCCCCCCCCCCCCCCAACAAATAATTAAAAATAAAAAATTAAAGTTCCACACGGCAGACATGTTTGTTTTGGATGCAAAGCCGCGCACCTGCGCAGTGTGAAGGAAAGAGGGGCTTCTCTCTCTCTCTTTTTTTCCTGAATCTTTATTGAACATGTGTAAGTATACAACAAATGAACAGATGCAGTATACAATACAGAGGAAGTAACATTCAGAATGTCAGGGGTGTTCAGTAGAGGCTACACAAATAGGTGTAAGGATTCACATAAGTACAATGTTTTACAAGCCTTTTTGTTGTTTGAGTCTGAAATTGACTGTATATATAGTTCCACTTCTTTAATAAAATAAGCAAAATGTGGAGTTTTACTGGAAAATTTACATTTATGAATAAAAAATTTAGCTAAAATCATTAAGAGATTTATTATAAAAAAAGTATTTTTCATCCTTCCCATGGACACTGAAAAAACAAAGGAGAACATTTTCCCATCTCAATGAAAAGTTCTTATAGACATGGTCAATTATGAATCTGCTAAATTCTCCCCAAAACCTTTGTGTAAAAGAGCAGTACCAAAAGAGATGTGTTCCAGTTTCTGGATGATTCCCGCAGAAGGAGCAGTTAGTATTTATTTCTTTCTTAAACTTAAGCATGTATTTATTGGCTGGGTAACATTTATGGATGATTTTAAATGATACTTCCTTCACCTTATTTACAATCAAATATTTGTGGGGGATCATCCAGACTTTTTTCCAGTTGATATTTGTGACATAGCGGTTCCAAAAGGATATCACATATGGAAGAGAGACAACATCCTTTTGAAATAATGCGCACATTTTTTTGTTCCCTTTACTTGGATGCTGTGAAAAGCAAATTTTACCTACTGCTGAGTCACTTGGGTCAGGGAGTGAGACCAGAGATGATGTGACATTGCTTCCATCTTTAAATAACATAAGTGTTCCTGAAGGAATCGCATTGACGACTAATGAGAATTCTCTAAGACTTACAGGAAAATTGTAAATCCATTTAGCATCAGTCAGGTGTGTTGAAGCAGAGAAACACTGACAGCGGCCCTCAAGGACCCCCTCTGGACCCCCCTGTTCTAGATGAACAGAGCAAGATGAGCTGCATGTGTGTGATGTAAATATTGTTGCAGAGGTGTGATTCTCTGGTAGGATTACATCCACGTGTCTGGATTTGGTCTCACTGAAACACAACTGCTGCTGTAATAATGACTAATAATAATAATAATAATAATAATAATAATAAAAAGACTAAAGTCAGTGGCTGCTGATGGTAGCTGGACTCAGACACATCCACAGTTACACCTGCATCCAGTCTGTGGCTTTCTTTCATGTAGTAGACATTGTATAGATGAACCTTATACAGCTGTGTGAAAAAGTGTTTCCTCCTTCCTGATTTCTGACTTTTTTGCATGTTTGTCACACTTAAATGTTTCAGATCATCAAACAAATTTAAATATTAGACAAAGATAAAACAAGTGAAAACAAAATGCAGTTTTTGAATCAAGATTCTGTTTACTTTTGTTATCTTTGACTCACAATAAAATTTGTTTGATGATCTGAAACATTTAAGTGTGACAAACATGCAAAAAGTAAGAAATCAGGAAGGGGGCAAAAACTTTTTCACACAGCTGTATATGATCTATATTTACTGTTATTAGTGACAAAGATTAACTGAAGCATATCCCTGAAAAATATCCCTGGTTAAGGGAGGTTTTGTAAATGTTCTCTTTAGCAAATGTACAGCATTTGTTTATGAATAATTTACAAGGTAAAATAACTGAGTTTAAACAGACTTTGTTTGATTTTTATAAAGAACAGTGGAGATGGCAGGTGTTAAATAAGCCTAAATTAAGGAGTCACATTCATTATAAAAATGACTTTTTCACAGAATTGTATTTTAAATTTAATATAAAAAGAGCCCAGCGGTCTGTGTGCTCAGCTTAGAGCGGGGGTTTTGCCTGTGCAGGTGGAGGTGGGGCGTTATAAGGGCGTCCCAGAAGACGAACGGTTGTGTATTATGTGTGATTTAAAGCTTGTTGAGGATGAATGGCATTTCTTGTTTTATTGTCCTTTATATTATGACCTCCGGAGTGTTTTGTTTGAGAAAATTCAGTGTAAAAAGGCTGATTTTTTTTTGGATGACTGATGGTGAAATGTTGAGTTGGCTATTTGAAAATGAAATATACAGTTTAGTAAAATATTTGGAAAAGGCATGGAAGCTCAGACAGAACTCTGTATCCTGAAGTTGTATCATTGTTACTTTGTATGTTGGACATCTTCCTTTGTCTTGTTCTGTTTTAAAGGTATCAGTGTCATATAAGCCCATATGGGCTGGGCACGCAAGTGTATGACACTTCACTTAAATAAATGTCTATTCATTCTTTCATTCAGCAATAATCTAATAATAAAATTAACTATTAATAGTGATGACTACATACAGTAGCAGTGATGATGAAGCTCCACCTCTGCAGCAGCATCTACAGCAGGAGTCTGTAACCTGCAAGCAGCTCCTTGGACCTTCCACAATGGCTCTCAATAACTTTGCCGAAAAGAACCAACTAATATTTTTAAGTACCCGTGTATATACATAACGTTTTTAATAATAATAGATTTTGGCTTTTTTTTTTTTTTTAAATTTCCACACCGTAATGACACTAAAAGTACCTGTAATATGTTTTAAATCTATCTCTCTTGTCATTCGCTTGGGAATTAGGGGTTTTCCCACATTATTTCCCACAAATATCCACATTTTTATTCATATATAATGTTTTATACAATTGAGTCCCACTGAAGAAAATCTGATTGAAGAACATGTATCTGTCCTCTTTCTGCAAGTTCTTTTTATTTTAAAACCTAAAAGTAAAAATAAACCTGAATACTTTGAAATGACAGCAAACGTTCTACAGTAAGTATTTATTTAAAAAAAGAAAAAGAAAGACGAGCTGCCTTTTTTCAAAAGGACAGGGAACATTTGCAGCTCTGAACAACTTTTATCACGGGTTGAGAGTGAATATGGCTCTTTGGATTGTCCAGGTTGCAGACCTGTTCTAGAGGCATCTGCAGGACTTTGAGTGAATGTGGACAGATGCAGATTTACCTGCAACTGGAAGCTAGAGGACAACTTGTAGCTGCAGCACACAGACTAAAACTTAATGGCCTCCAGTAGCCTGTTAAACACCATCAGTTATCAGCAGCTGAGAGCATTACTGTACTACAATATGAGGTTGAAGCAGTTACATGGTGACGTCTCCCACAGCAGCTGCAGCAGCAGGAACCTGCTTCATGTTAGCTTAGCTAGCCTCCAGCTGGAACACATGACATGCTAAACACGCTTTAATGTTGGGGGAAAGTGCATACCTCTGACTGAGAACTCTTTTCTTCACTCTACAACGACTCTCAGCGTTTTGATAAGTTGTTGACGTCTGTCATTATTTACCGCGACGTGAGATGCACCCCCACCGGAACCCCCCTCCCTCTCTCTCCCACACACAGGGAGCTCAGCCTCAGTATACTTCTGCTTACGGCCCGTTTTTCTTCCTCTTCCTTACTTTGCTTTTGGAAATTTCTAGTAGCTGTGTATAGAGAGTGTATTGCAGAATACAAAGGCTGCATACATTTAATTAACCTTTTTTTTTTTATTATTCTACAGTTTTTTGCGCCCTGTCCAGCGGATGGCGCCCCAGGCAGTTGCCTGCATCGCCTGTCGGCAAAGCCGGCCCTGGCTGCAAACGTATTGATGATCAGGTTTTGTGATTGGCAACAAAAGACGGTGATCGGCGAGCACCGATCACATACTTTTCCACAGAAATCGGCCGATAATGATCGGTGGCCGATCGATCGGAACATCACTAGGTTTTACACATTTGCAGGTTCTTGTACAGACGCACAAATCTCATCACACATTTACAGATTCATTTACACATTTGCAAATCTGACTGCGCACACACAAGTTGAGATACAGACACACAACTCTCCACACACATTTATAAATAATATTGCTTCAATAATACCCCCATATCTGCACCCCCTCCCTACTCCCCCTCCCTGGAGCACACACAGGCAGACAGACAGGAGCGAAGCAGAGAAGCCGATGAAGACGGTTTAGCTTCCTCATGGTAAGCTGGGACTTTGTAAAAACTACATAAAACTACACTTTAGTGCCCCGTGAACAAACGTTCCCGTGGAAACGCGCTGTTAGGGCCCATTAAGGAGTTTTAGTAACCATGTTAGCATTTTAACTCTGTGTGAGCTGCCTCGTTGTTAAATGAACAAAGATGCAACTGCTAACTCCATCTCTAAAATGAGTCTAACATTAGCTAATGTTCGACTGTTATACGACATTAAACGCTGTGTAAGTCGCCTCTTTGTGACACAAACAAGATAAAAGCAACGGTTAACTTCCATCTCCTGTTATCTAATATAAGATTATTATATCGTGTTCTACTACATTTCATGCCATGCAGGTTTTACTGGGGCTCATAAATTCAGAAGTTTAAGTTTTCATGAAACTAATTAAAAGGCTCCAGCTAATGTATTTATTTGTAATTCTGTTTAGATGTTTTAAAAGCTGCAACATTGCTGCTTAAATCTAGTTTGGTCCCTTGTGTTCAGTGGAAGATGGAACTTTTTAAAGCTTGTAAATAAGACAAATTTAAATTTCTAAGGTGTTTTAGTGAACGAGTCTTTAAAAATATATCAGTAAAAAACACCTCCCATCAGCCTGTGTGTATCACTGTAAGCTGTTTGCAGCCACTTGCTTTTATTTTGAAATGGCATCTGTAGTATTGAAATCTAATGACCAAAATGCACTAAATGTATATACATTTAGTTCCCAGGCAGAGAGGAGAGTGAGGTGTGGAGCCATTTAAAGATATAACAGGTGTTGGATGCAGCATCTGTGGTGTGAACGTTAACCTGGGCTGCAGCACCAGTAAGGAAGAAAACACAACAAATTTATGTCAACACCTAAAACATCATCACACATTCTGGATGTTCTGATTCTTAGTCTGGAATCATATTTTGGTCATTATAAGAATTTAAGTTGGACTACAGTTGGACAGTAGACATGTCCTGCATACATGTCCATGTTATCTTTTAATATCCTTGCTGAAATAACTATTTCTGAATAAATTACAATAATATAGAAGAAAATGGTGAAATTTCTATGCTCGCCTGTTGTTTTTTTATTATTTGGCAGATGGTAACATCATGCTAATAATGATTTCATGGAGACAGATGCTATTTATTACCTTCAGTTACTCCTTGACAGCAAATGTAGCAAATTTGAAAGAGTTTGAGTAAAAGAAAAAGATTTTAAACAAGTTTTAGTCAAACCTTCACCAGACAAAATCCACCAGGGATCAGATTGTCTCTATAGGGGATTATCACGCTTCCGTGTTCCGAACTTCTGGTTTGAAACACTTGAGGGCCCACTTCCGGCCCAGTTCAATCGTTCCTGCTCTACTTATACGTTTAAATCGTGAATAAACGCCAACCCTACTGAAATTTTCAGGTTCTAGACTGAAGTGATACTAAGGAAGAAGTGGATCAAAGCGATTTCACCAGAGTGAAGGGCCGAACTTTATAATAAAACAACGTAGCACGTTTGTTTGTAGCCGGTGGGGCAAAACACCGGCATCAGCATGCTAGCATTAGCCAGCTAGCGTTTACTGACGTGCTTAACTTTGTGCATCTTAAAACACACAAACATCTGGAATCGGGTCTGTCCCCCGTTCCCACTGGAACAACTGGGGACTGCCAAGAAAGGAGACGCTTTCAGATGCTTGTGTGTTTTCAGCCATACAAAGTTAGGCACGTCATCAAGCTGGCTAATGCTAACCTGCTAACAGTGGTCCACCAGCTACTACTCTGTTAAACTTTGTTAATCGGACAAACGTGTGTACCAAGTTTTCATTCCATACTGAAGTTCGATCCTACACCGCGAAGAAGTGGATCAAATCGATCCACTTCTTCGCTGTGAAGGACCGAACTTTATAATAAAACGACACACGTTTGTTTGTGGCCGGCAGTCTGCACAGTCGGCTTAGCAGGGTAGCATTAGCCAGCTCGATAACGTGCCTAACTTTGTGTGGCTGAAAACACACAAGCATCTGAAAGCGTCTCCTTTCTTGGCAGTCCCCAGTTGTTCCACTGGAAACGGGGGGGTACAGACCCGATTTTCAGATGTTTGTGTGTTTTAAGAAGCACAATGTTAAGCACGTCAGTAAACGCTAGCTGGCTAATGCTAGCATGCTGTGAAGTGCCGGTGTTGTGCCCCACCGGCGACAAACAAACGTGTGTTTTATTATAAAGTTCGGCCCTTCACCGCGGCGAATCAATCGCTTTGATCCAGCTTTTGATCCAGTATCACTTCAGTCTAGAATGAAAACTTGAGTATGTTTGGAGTTTATCCGATTTAAACAGTATAACAGAGCAGGAACGGCTGTTGTTAAAATGGCCCGGAAGAGGAAGTGCCAAAATCCGGGAACTTCCGGTAAGAGTGATAATCCCCTATTGAACCACTCATCATGTTCTTTGCCAGCCTGCTGATGAGCCATTCATTTGACTCAGGTGTGTTAAGTACGGACACCTGGAACACATGCAGGGCAGTGGTACTTGAGGACCAGGATAGAGAAACACTGCTCTAATATATTATTTTCCTTTTATTTCTCCACTTTCAGATTGCTTATGCACCAAAATAATTACATGTTTTAATCATTTATTTAAGTAAAAATATAATCCTTCTTGAAGAAGAAAACGAGAATGCAGTTTGAATGATTGATTACTAACTTTATTTATGAGCTTAAAAAAAGCAGTTTTATTCTGAAAATGACAAAGCATTACTGGAAATGTATTTTAATTTGAAATCAGTTACAGAATCGCTTCCATGGGTTTGTGTCTCCTTCCTCCAACAGTTACTTTCACTTTCTCCTCTCTTTGTGGCGCAGCTGAATCTCTCTGTGAAAACGTCCATCTGAAGGTAACTGAAGCAGTTTTTATTGTTTGTCTCATTGTCAGCAGCAACGGGCTCAGAACCAGAACCAGAACCAGTTCACTTCTCTAAGCAGAATCAGAACAGCAGCAGTTTCCTGACAGTGAGCAGAAATACGGAGGTTTCCTCCTGAAGGATTGACTGTGGTTTTACTTCTTGATTTCAGAGGAGATATTTGACTTTTTCCTGCTGCACTTTGACTTCTAGCTTATTATTCTATATGTTGTTATTATAGGGCTTGGGAACGTGACGTCACAGCGTAAGCCCCGCGGGGTCGACGTGAGGATTTTCCATGTTTTGAGGCCATTGTTTGAAGTCGGGCTACTTACGTAACATGGGTAGAATTTGCTGGTTACATGCTGGCATTCCGACATACTGTCATTTCAACATACTACCATCCTGAAATCCCGCTATTCTGGCACACAAACGTCCCACCATTCCGACAAAGCTTTCCATGAAAGGAAACATGTGTTAATAAGAGTCTCTGACTCGGTGCAGTCCAGTACTGAACTGCAAACGATGAAGAGAGCCTCATTAGGAGGTTAGCTTCTGCAAATGAATAAATATTTGCTGCCACAACACACAATTTGGTTATTTGGTAAAATGCCAAGGAATGAAATCCAGTTTCCCCTCCAAACCCTCCAAATATAAAAACTGCAGTGCGTTTGCATATAAACAGACGAGAAGATACATGATGGCAAATAGATTACTTATCTAAAATATATATTAAAAAGCACACATATATATATATATATATATATATATATATATATATATATATATATATATATATATATATATATATAAAGCTAAAAGAATTAGATATAATTAACAGTACAGTGCGCAATCTTCTCCTATTGCTTAAATTGTGCCAAGAGCGAGCGCGCTGGTGATTTCTTTAACTGTGTGTTCTGATTAATTTCCAAAATAAAGTTTTAGCTTCTGAAATCAGATTTTTAAACAGTTCTGATGGAGCTCAGTGTTTATCTGGAGGATGCGGCTTCATTCCGAAACATTTCACTGAATCTGGACGAGCCGCTGCGTCTGGAGATTAAAAAAGAAAAAAAGAAAAAAAAGTGTAATGCCGGCATCCATAAATGCGCACAGCGATGCGCCCGCCCCTGCTGTACAGCATGGAGACTGGACATTATTCACACGTTTTCGCTGGAATGACTCAGTGTCTTCAGGTCTCACCTGCAGCGCCGTCATTGATATCTGTAACTGCAGTTATTAATGTTGCGTTATGATGCCAGCGCGCGCAAAGACGCACGACTCTGTGGAGAGCTCTGCTCCAGCTGCGGTGACTGACGGTGATTTTTCTGCTGACAGTCAGTGATCCTGAGATTCAGACATGAATCTAACATGTTTCAGACCAGCTGGAGTTACATTAATACATGGAGGCAGATTATATTTCCCGTTTCAGGAGATTTTGATAAAGATTATTAAGTTGCTTTGCGAGGTTGTGGAGTAAAGTTGATGCTGTAAAAGTTCGTAAAAATCTGAATGCCGGAGAAGGGTTTTAAAGGAATTATTGGAATCGTGGGATGTCATTTCGACCATAGGATGAAAAAAATGCCAGAATGATGAGACGTTTAGTTGTTGCTATTTTGACAGTTGGGTCCATGTCGGAGTGGAGGTAGTCAGCATGGCATTGCCTCCCGAACCTTTGCTGTGATGTGGGTTGGAATTTTCCTGCACATGATCGATCTGGAAAAAAACTGAAAACCGGCCGTCTTTTTTTAAATTTTTTTTTCCGTTTCCAACATGAAAACAAAATCAAGGGAGTCTTGTGTCAGAAGTAACCCGGAGGAGGCGGATGGCATGGATAGCAGCTGCAAGACGCACAGACATACATTTTACTAACATCCCATCCTTCCTCGTGTGCTGTAGGCATTTTCATTCCGGTAAATACAAATATGTGTCATAACTGGACGATAACCTTCATACTTTCTCCCACTTTTCATTGAAATTGCCCGTAAAGCTACCTTTTTATTTTGTAACATAACCTCTGTATATAGTGCGGTTAGCATGCTAACAGGCTACGAGGAAGCCTCATTCAAACACATGAATGAATGGAACCCTGGAAAAGCACTAATGATGATGTTGCCTGAGCCCATCAGTTTGCAGGCTTCCATATCTTGGACCCAGCCGTTCGTAAACTGTTCATGAGCTTCCAGGGACGTGTAATTCCGAAACTGAGACGAAGTGTAGGCACTCGCGCCACAGACCAAGTATGTGAAAATATTGTTAGAGGAAGCAGAAGATCAGGGTCACAGGTCCACTCTGTAGCAGCATTTCATATGGATCCTTATCTCCGATTAACGCAATCTTCTCCAGATAGCGTCTCATTGCCTCGGGAAGAAGTTTATCCTGGTACCGGTCTTTTCTTTCTTTTTAAACTTTAAGCATCCTGCCGTTTTCTTGTTCTCAGTCGGTCTCTCCGGCTGGCCTCAAAACATGGCAGCGGTGTGTTGTTTACCTCCCACAATGCATTGCGTTGTGACGTCAGTTCCCAAGCCCTATAGTATTCAGCCCTAGAACCGAAGGAAGCCTTTAAACGCAACACTGTGTATTTCTGCCTCTCGTTTCCTCATCCATCTTCTAGGAGCCTGAACTTTCGCCAGATATCATGAAAGTCCCAAATCCCCACGAACAAAACCAAGGACATGTATTTATATCAGTTTATTAAAAGGTTAAAATGTGCAAAACAACATGACGTCAGCAGAACCGGTTAATAAACGGGGGGGGGGGGGGCATGTTAACCCTCTAAGTATAGAAAACAGGAAGAAGTTTTAAAGCGTTTTTCTTGTTCATTAGTTTTATAGCATTACTGCTAAATCTTGACTGAATAGAGTCTGACTAAGAGGGACCCAACTGCAGTCACGGTACGTCACCATGTATCCACACCGGAAGTCCCAATCGGAAGTTTGTTCTCCATGTAACTTACTAAAATCTAACCCTAACCACCGACTGCACCACACGCATCTGTTTGCAGCTGCAGATACTCTCAGCGGTGTTAAACTCACTTCCGCATGAGACTTCCTGCATAGATGGGACGTGTGGTGGCGCCCTTGTCCAAGAGTTCCTAACTGCAGTTACAATGACCGACAAGGGTGCCGCCATACATCCCATCCATGCAGGAAGTCTCATGCGGAAGTTAGTTGAACACCACCATGAGTATCTATCTGCAGCTGCAAACAGATGCATATGGTGTAGTCGGGTGGTTAGGGTTAGGAGAAGGGTCAGGGTTAGGGGCTGGATTTTACTAAGTTACATGAAAAACAAACTTCCGACTGGGACTTCCGGTGTGGATTGGATATATGGCGACGTACCGTGACTGCAGTTGGGTCCCTCTCCCCTTGTCGGTCATTGAACTGCAGATAGGTACTGTTGGTCTGACTCGATGCCTCCATCTAGTGTCCTGATAGAAGTCCAGCAGCTGAAGGCAGCTTCCTCTTCCTCACTGCTGTCTGACTGCATTCATCTGACACTGATATGAAACAGAAACTCAGAGCCAATCAGAGGAGGAGCAGCTGATGATGGAGAGGAGGATTTCAGTTGATGTTCAGATGAATGATGTGTGTTTCCTCTGCAGATGAAGGTAGAAAGTGTGTGTGAGCTGATGTGAATTCAGCATCATGGATCAGTGTGAGGACAGAGAGGAGGGAGCCCCTCCCTCTAAAAGCACTCAGAGGTGAGATGAGCATCTCTAACTGTCCATGACTCTTCTCCATGTCAGAGATCACAACTCACACCAAACATCTGGATTCACAGGAACCAGCCTGGACCTGGAGCTGGACCTGGACCTGGACCTGGACCTGGACCTGCACCTGGACCTAAAGCTGAAGTCAGGCATCGACCGGTCACTCTTCATGGAAACACAGCTGGGTTCAGGTCTAAGTTTATTCATTTCCGAGCTGGTGTTTCCTCAGAGCAACAGTGAGTATCTGTCCGTGTTCAGTGGAGGTTGGATCATATTTCAGATGAAAACTAGTTTCAGTTGAATCATTTCTTGATGTCATTTCTGCTTCATGTTTAGAATCTGATAGTTTCTGATTTGTCTTTCTGGATCCGTTTTCATCGAGTGTTTTCGAGCCATTTTAGTCCTCAGAGCTGAGAATTAGTGGAATTTACTCCAACTCTTAAACTTAAGAATAGGGATGCACCGATCCGCCTTTTTTGGGCACCGATCTGATATTTGATGTTTCGGTATCTGCTGATACTGATCCAATACGATCCAGAAAAAGGAGGGGAAAAACAGCATGGTATTGTTTGATGGCACACCTCGTTGTGTGAAAACAGACTGGGATCTTTCTTTTGTGCAAGGCAACATCAGACTTGGCTTTAAAATATTTTACCTGTTTTTTTTTTTTAAAAGGAGATAAATGTACTGAATTACTTATTTAACAACTGCACACGCACAGCAATCTCAAATAAACTTTAACAATCTTAAAGCAGCTTCACAAGCTTGCTCACATGTGTAAAAATATAACAAAACGTCCTGGTTCAGTCAGTGCAGTTAAATAAATGCAAATTAATAACAACAAACAAATGGCCTAGTAAAGGAGCTGAAATTGAGGAAAAAATATCTCTACTAGATGGTAGATAGACAGGTTGGTAGATTAATTCAAAAACAGCAAATCATCTTTTTAAAATGGTTTAGTACTATTATGAAAATAGTCATGAAAGATCCACGACAAAAGCAGCTGAATAAACAAACGCTTCATTGGAGTTTTAACATGGAGGTTATTTCTAAACAGCGGATTGGATTAAAAAGAAGAAAAAAAGTCTCTCCCACACTGCACCAGATGCCGGTGGATACCCTCAGTTATAAAACTTGTCATGTCCAACAGTATTTTCTACTTTCTGCCGCGGGATTTTTTTACCTGTGAGACGTGGAAACCAAACCACCGCATGACTGTTGTTTGAGCGACAGAAGGAGACAGGCAGCCTGCTAGCAGCTAGCAGCTGCAACTCTGGCCTTGTAAACAAACAGCCTCCATGTGCTGCGTCGGCAGCGCGTGATGTCACTTAAAGGGGCAGCATAGAAATACACTGAATAGATCTGCTGTTTACCCCTACCGATTTTAACTGATCTAGGATTTTTTTCTATATCGAAGCCGATCCCGATCTGAAGATCGGATCGGTGCTTCCCTACTTAAGAATCAAAGCTATTTATCAACTTTCTCCAGTCTAAGAACCCCTCCTCCCTCCTCCTCCTCCAGATATTTGAGAGATCTCCAGACGTGTCTTAAGTGGGCAGGAGTTGCCACTACAGGATGTCATTTGGGCCTTTTCCACTGCTCACTTTCGTAACCCTTCCACACGTTTCCTCTGGGAAAATCCGTTAGGATCCGTTACGATTTTATGCACCCATTTCAGAGCTAGCTCTAACAGTGCTGAACCTACACGGAATGTGACGTACCGTGCTGTACTGTGTTGTACCGTGTTGTACCGTGCTGTATCTTGTTGTACCGTGTTGTACTGTGTTTTTTTTTTTTTTTTTTTTTTTTTTTTGTTTCTCCTTCGGGTCTTTTTGTACCGTGCTGTACCGTGCTGTACCGTGTTGTATCGTGTTGTAATGTGCCCAATTGAGGCCAGAGAGACGTGCACGGACGTTCTGGGAGCTGAAGGACATTTCAGCTGAACAAACGTTTGGACAGAGCGTCTATAATTTATGTTACAAGTTTAATAACTCTGGTCTACGATTTCAGAATCAGTTGAGAAATTCTGAAAAAAAGCAACCTGCCCCCCCACACAGCCCTCCCCTCCTCTGCTCGTTGATCCCTCCCTCCGAGTACGTACAGCCATCCTCCTCAGCTACAGCAGCCTCATCACAACAGCTCCACAGTGTGATATTCATCCACATAAATGAACAACAACAACATCTGCTCACATATATAATATCTGCCTTTTTCACCCACCGGGAAGTTTATGGTGTGTTTTAGCTGGTTTCTGCATCAGTAAGAGACCGAGATGTTCCAGCGACTTCACGAGTTACTGATGCATTCAGGACATCACCATGACAACAAGCTAGCTTACAATACTGAAAATAACCAGCTGACGTTCCGACGCCGTTTGTCCACACAGAAACAACCACCAGCAGCGTTTCCAGTCATCAGCAGCATCGTCATAGATCATAAATTTATGTACAACTCACACATAAAAGTAAAAAACAAACTGCCGACCTGTTCAACAACCGTCTGCTGTATCAGAATCAGTTTCACTCCCAGATCCTCCCGGATCATCCTCCAGCCGGTGACCCGATGTTTCTACTCCGCTTTCAGTCCGTCCGTGTCTTTCCGTCCTTCCGTCCTGCTTTGGTCCAGTTTGGTCTTCGTCTGTGTTTCTTTCAGAGACTTTATCCACCTGTAGTTTCCTCCAGCGGCAGACGTAACACCCGGCCGCGGCCTTCCTTCCCTCCTGCTGCTCACATTCCGTCTGCCTTTCTTTTTTCTCTCCAACTTCTGCCGGTGAGCAGAGGCGCTTCCTGCTGCCGCTGCCTTTCTGATCCAGTCTCCTCTTGATGTTAAGCTGCTACTCAGCTACTTACTTATTGCAGAAAGTTTCTAACGCAAAATAAAATAAATAAATTAATAAAATGTTTAAACGTGGAAGAGGGCGGGGCCGAGGCGGAACGTGGAACACAGGCAGTCCGCTGTCTGAAGTGTCGGTTTGAGCAGAGGATTGAATGAGAGCAGAGAGAAGAGACGAACAGCTACGATGACCAATGTAAGCCATGCGGCCGGATGGCTCCTATTGGTTAACGTTTTTGCAGCCCAGCAGCCACAGAGTGGATGGATTTTTTTCATTTTTCCTGCTCTTCACATCGTGTAGATTGTACTATAGGACCATTACCAGCATCTATATGAGGTCATTAATAATGATCACTTTCAAATCGTAGACCATAGCTTTAATAAGGGATGTAACCTCACCTGTAGGGATGTAGCGATTACCAGTGGCGTGCACAGATGCTTTGGGGGGGCAGGTGCTCAGTGAAAAATAAGGACACTTTGTGCAGCATGTGGGACTGCTGGTAGATGTTTCAGCATGACTCCCGTACTCGTTCTGTGGGTATGGGTCCATACTGAGTACCGATACCTCTATGTTCTAAAACAGTATTTGTTCCACCTGCAGGACTGTGGTATGGTTATGATGGTAATAAGGCCTGGCTCAGGTTAAACAGGTAAAACAGAAATGAATACAGCAAATTTGAGCCGTTTATTTCTAAATGCAGTCTTGCTGGTGGGGAGAATCCAGAGGGAAATACTGACAAACAGCCCTCATGATCACTATTAGATCCTTGTCTAACAGGTGTCAGGTGATCGGTTCTTCCTCGCCCCTCTACAACAGCAGCTGCAGCACAGTGCTACTGTTTTCAGAGCAGAGAAGAAGAACTTAGTCAGAGCTAACAGAGCTAGTAAGTAAATAGATTCCTGTTGTGATAACTTCTATGATCGGTGTCTGGGCTCCAGTACTCACCAATAATGACCCCAGAATTCTGGGTAGTATTGGAGACAGTTCTGGTTCTGGTATCAGTATCGAAACTCTAACTGCCGGCTGCCTTGTTGTAGCAGTGTGATATTTTACATTAATAAACCTTACGGACACATTTATAATTGTTTCATCTCTTTCACGGAGTCTATCCCAGCTATTATCAGGCGAGAGGCAGGTACACCTGGACAGGTCGCCAGTCTGTCACAGGGTTTATTTAATTGCATTTTAATCAGAAACTAGGAAAACAGCCCGGAGAAAAAGAGATTCATGCCGTCATTGTGTTATTTACAGTCTCTGGTTGTGACTGTAATGGAAATTTTATAATCACACTGCTATTATTATGAGCACACTGAGTTTATGCTCCTGAGCAAGTATATTTGTGTATTTTTAACTTTTAATTGCAGCGCATACCTTTAGTTGTCGTTTCTGCACCAATATGAAATATGAGTATAATGTTCTCTTTTCAGGGTTCAGCTAATGATAAGATTGCAGGTGTTCTCCTTCTGAACTGGCCTTGAATGTCTGAAGTTATGATATGTGTTTGCTAGTTAGATGTGTGAGGCGCTTAGCACATACAGTTTCAGATAAGGATGTCTGATTCATGTCAATGTCAACTGTGACAGCAACAGTTCCCTGTTTCCAGCCTTTCTCTCTGCCACTGGATAAAAAGACATGTTCCTTCAGTATTTCTTCAGAGGGTGCTCACAATCTGATTGCGTGCATCATCTCCAACCTGGTTGTAAAATAAACTTTATATTCTGCAAAGATCACCTCATCTGGGTCTTTATTAGAATTTCTACCACAATTTCTTACCATGAATCAAAGAAGAAAGGGGAGACTCAATTTCAGAATAATTAGGGATGAAAGCACGACAATATGACGTCATTCCTAAAAATGACATTAATTGTTTTTTTGTGATTGGCTTAGGGATATTCTGAATGGCTGCAACTCGAGATGTAGAGAGGGAATGAGACTGAGCAGAGATCACATGACCCAGAAAAGTGACAGTAGGTTTAACATACTGTAACTTAGACAAACTAGCTTTGTAGCCTTTAGCATGGAGATGAAGAAGCAATTTAAGTGTTGCATCTGCACACACAGCTTCTGAAGGGGCACAGATCAACAAATCATCAACATACTGCAACAATGCCACCTTTTCTGGCAGAATGAGATCAGACAAGGAGTCTCTGAGAATCCCATTAAACAGAGATGGACTGTCAGTGAAACCTTGAACCAACCTTGTGGAGGTGTAAAGTTTGCCATCAAATTTAAAAGCGAACCAAAATTGTGAATCCTTAGCTACTGGAACTGACAGAAAAGCATTTGACAGGTCCACACAGCTAAAGAATCGAGCACTTTGGGGAATTTGACCCAAAATCGTGGCAGGATTGGGAACGACTGGAGCACGCGGGACAACTGCACGATTTACGGCCTTCAAATCCTGCACAAAACGCCATTCATCAGGCACACCAGGACCACGAATCTTCTTCACAGGAAAAAGAGGGTGTGCGGACCGGTGAATCAGGGCAAGGTGCCAAGATACCTCGGTCTAAGTAGGTCTGAAAAACAGGACGAATACCAGCCAAAGCTTCAGGTTTGAGTGGATACTGTTTTTGACAGGGTCTGTAAGTAGATTTAGGTGTGATAACAACAGGCTCACAATCTTTAACCAGACCCACATCGAACTTATCCTTTGCCCATAAATCAGGAGGAATTTTCTCCATGACTTCTGAGGGAAGAGGGGAGGGTGAGCTGTCTCCTCTCCTCTCCACAGAAGCACAGAGCAAGCAGGGTGACGTCATGTGCAATGTTCGTGTGCTGTGCAGAATAGACTGAAAAGCACTTCTGTATGCATGCAGGCTGGGTGAAAACATCACAGCTGTGTCCTCAGTGGTTTGCCAATCTGAGGTTGCCTGACAATTACTCAAAAACTGGCCAGTTTGTTCCCATTGTGCATCATGAGGTTTGGAAAGAGAAATGTGAGGTGGTGTATGCATACGAAAAACTCTAGTCTGATCAGAAGTCAAAGTCACACCCAACACACAAAACAGGTCAGTCCAGTATAATGATGTGGTGGTAAGTTTATCATTTCTGACTCTGTACCACAGTGTCTCAAAATCAGGATCCGGACCAGACTCAGAGTAGTGCGCTGTACAATGGAAGCCTTCTCTAGACATCAGCTCTGCTGCAGGAGACACACGAGCACGGGCCTCAGAGCAGAGCTGATCCGGGATGGCACCTCCGCCCGGATGCCATTCGTAGACATACACAGGCGTGGTAGATTCAAAATTAACAAAGCAAAAGTCATGAGCTTCCTCTCGTGATGGCATTTTGACCTCCAGACCATTTGGCGTTGATGTTAAAGTAATGTTTAGAGCCAAAATCAGGTCTCTTCCCAACAAATTTAGAGGGCAGAGGTGAGACAAGAGGAAGCTGTGTTTGAAAGTAGCCCCACATTCAGTGAGGCATGTCAAAGGTTTTGTAAAATATTCTCTCTGAGTATGTCCCGAAGCTGACACAGAAAGGAGTGAACGTCCTCCATGCTTCAGAGGAGGATTAAAAGTCGAAGACATTAAAACAGAATTTGCTGCCCCAGAATCCACTAAAAAGGGGATCCATTGACCTTTAACCTGGAGTGACATCATTGGAAGATTTTTGTAAGCCTCAGCAGTCAGATGAACATAACTGCCAGTCTGTGGTGTTGTTTTGTGTTCTAAGTGTGTGATGGCCTCTGTAAGCAGAAAATGTGTATCAGTAGAAGCAGGCGCCACTAAAATTCTTTCAGAGTGTAGCAGTGTGTGTGTGTCAGGTGGAATCTCACGCCCCTCATCTGCTGCAGGAAAGATTCCTGAAGATCCGGGATCCAGGACTCCCTCCACCTCAACTCCCCATCAGTCAGCCTGGGCTGGAGCCGGTGCTCTGTCAGGGTTTCGTGGACAGTCGCGGCGAAAGTGTTCAGTCGAGCCGCAAATATAACAGCGGTTCCCGTCTCCTGGTTGTGCAAATCTCCCCCGAGCGCGGCTTCTCCCCCTCCCTCTGCCTCGGGGAGGAGGAGGGAAAGTTCCAGTCACTGACTTGAGCATGGTGAGAGAGGCCTTCTGTAACGTAGCCTCCTCTCGTGCAGTTTTCTTGGCTTTGCGATCTGATAACAGCTGTTGGGCGTGGCAGGCGTAACGACGAAGGTCTGTGAGTCGTGTGTTCGTTTTCATGCCCACATAAGCCCGTCTCACCTCAGTCACAATTTCTGGCAACATGCGTTCCAGGAGAGCTGCACAAAAAAGGCTCTCCCAGCTTCCTGCTGTATCGCCCAGATCACGTGGTCGTTCCAGTCCAGAGTTCTGGGTAAAAATCAACTCAGCTCTGTGAAAGAAATCTTCCACTGCCTCATTCGGTCCCTGCGTCAGGTTTTGCAGGGCACCGGGGTCCAGGCGGCGTGGAAACTTTCTGTTAATTTGTGTGATGAGCGTGTTGAGGTTGTCCCGATAAGTGGCATTATCTTGGTGATCATAATCAGGATTTTTCAGCCTGTTGGAATCAGGAGGTAGAGAGTCTTTGATTTCAGCCAGATCGCAAGCCTTGAATTTCTTAGCCAAAATCTTTCTGAGCTCTATGCCTGTGGGGCGAAATTCCTGGCAAAATGACAAAAGCTCAGTCCCAAACTTTTCTCCGTCTAACACGGGATCTGGAAGCATTTCAGCATGCTGCATGACTTCCGTGATGGACCAGGGGCGGAAAACAAGAATTGTGCCCGCTGGGCCAGAAACTTCCACCATTGGGAAATTTCCGTCAGACAGAAAGGGGTTGGAGGGGTTGCTCGAGCCTGGAGATTGCTGGGTGTGAGACCTGGTGTGACTGGCAACCGGGGAGTCTTGTGGAAACCAGTTCCATGCAGCATCTGAGGCCTGGGAAATTCCTGACGCTGCAGCTGCAGCCCCATGGCTGGATGAATCTGCTGACTGGATAAGCAGAGCTGGAGATCGCTGCGCTGCAGTAGAAGAATCAGGCCTGGACGGTGATGACACAGGAGTAGGCTGGCTGATAATCACCCCAGAACCAGGCAGGTGGGAAGAGTCTGGGTCAGTTGGTGCCGCTCTAGCTGGGTCCCCCTGGGATGGCAGCCGGCGTGATGAGGGGGGAAGATGTGGGAAAGAGTCCAGGTCCTCGCAGATCTTCACAGCAGCCAGATCCTGAATAACACCAGAATATGGAGAGTGGGGTGAAGTTTCACGCGACTTACTATATGTGTTATCAGTACATCTATAAGGAGGGGGTGCAGGAGCAGAAGCATTGGGCCTCACAGACATGTTGTCTGTGCGACCTGCAACCTCTCCACTAAAATCTGCATTCCCACTAAGCTGAGTAAAATTAGCTTTCCTCTGTCTGCTGTCACATTCAGATTTCCAAGCTTGTAAAGCAGCCTCTCTTTTCTTTAAATCAGCTAGCTCTCTGTCTTTAACTCCTTTCTTCTGTCTTTTTTTCTTATGCTTCTCATGCATCTGTTTCTCCAGCTTATCAAGCTGGTTTGGACTCAGACTTCCTCCTTCAGGAAAGTCATATTTCCGAGACCATTCTTTAAGGAATTGAACACTGTCAAACCCATATTTTCTAATCATGTCCCGACAAATGGGAGAGTCAGGGAGCGGTGAGGCAAGCTTTGTGGATCCGGATCCCATTTTACAGTTAGAACGTCTTCTAACTGGCCTTTCTGCCTTCTGGTGAAAAGTGCTAAAATACCGTCACTGTTAAGACTTTTATTTTATTGACAGCGGGTGTTAACTAAGCCTAAGAAAACTCACCCTAAAGCCTCGAGTCACCACCCCTAAGTACTCCCATAAGGGGTATTTAAATTAAAGAAAATGTCCAGTTTCCTTAAAGAAGAGTAAGGGGGGAAAAAGAAAATATATTAATGAACCAGTAAATCAATTTGCAAATTTTGGAAGCAAGATCTCTCACCGGGTGTAATGGCAGGGAAAAGCTCCCAGCCAGGTCCCAAGATTTCAGCGCGCACGCCGTGGACGAAGGAGGCCAGGCTTCCACACTAAGCGCGTGTGATGAAGTGAGTTGTCGACAGATTCCCAGGTCCCGCGTCCTCGACGCCCGTCGTGAAATCCTGTTCGTGACGCCAAAATTGTGGTGGAAATTCTAATAAAGACCCAGATGAGGTGATCTTTGCAGAATATAAAGTTTATTTTACAACCAGGTTGGAGATGATGCACGCAATCAGATTGTGAGCACCCTCTGAAGAAATACTGAAAGAACATGTCTTTTTATCCAGTGGCAGAGAGAAAGGCTGGAAACAGGGAACTGTTGCTGTCACAGTTGACATTGACATGAATCAGACATCCTTATCTGAAACTGTATGTGCTATGCGCCTCACACATCTAACTAGCAAACACATATCATAACTTCAGACATTCAAGGCCAGTTCAGAAGGAGAACACCTGCAATCTTATCATTAGCTGAACCCTGAAAAGAGAACATTATACTCATATTTCATATTGGTGCAGAAACGACAACTAAAGGTATGCGCTGCAATTAAAAGTTAAAAATACACAAATATACTTGCTCAGGAGTATAAACTCAGTGTGCTCATAATAATAGCAGTGTGATTATAAAATTTCCAT
>JALJCO010012904.1:0-68930 GCA_023101725.1 Atherinomorus stipes | reverse complement strand
TAACTCCCTCAAATACTAAATCATTCCTCTTTGATTGTCCTTCCAGATATGATTCGTCTGTAACGGCTAGAAAGTCACATCTTCAATATATCTGTTTGCATAGACTTGCCATGGTCCATCTCTTTGTTTGAGTTCATTTTTATTTCATATTTTATTTATACATATCACTCCTCCCTCCGCCCTACACCCCCAACACCCTCCTCCCTCTACCCTCCACACATACCCACTGTGAAAGAAATTTGTGCTATTTTACTTTATGAAAATATCTTTAATCATGTGTCTCAGTATAATCCTGTATAAATCACACAAGTGCCTTATGCTCTGATAAGGCAGCAGCTTTGTGAAGTTGAAACAAAACACACATTTATGTAAAAAGCTCTGTTGGTCAGAATACTTGTTCTTCTCTGGTATGTAGAAGCAGATAACCAGGAACCTGGAGCAACTCCCTAACTCCAAACTCCCCTGCCGAGTAGATAATCATGCACATAGCAAATGGAAAAATGTCAACTTCTCCATCTGCAATGGAATAATGAGTTATTGTTATATATATTCTGTCTTGCAACTAACTAATTGTCAATTTCATCTTTGGCTAACTGCATCTTTATTAGAGACTTAGCAGAATGAAATGTTTCTTTCACCCAAGGACAAGATAAGTAACCGCTGATAACAAAGCAGGAGTGTGGCAAAGACATTTCTGTCCAGCAACATTTTGGAGAGAGTGAAGTTATAAAAGCTTGTGTTACATCTGATGTGAGAGAGATTCTCTGTTTGATTTTCTGTGAGACATGTCTCATGTTGCAATAAATCTATGAGGCATAAACGGACTCGACTCAAATTCTTCCACCTGAAGAGATCATTTTTCATTCCTCAACACCACCACCTCCTGATACCCTCTAACACCCACATGCACTCCCCCCACACACCTGCACCGACATCTCCCTCCACCCCACATATACGCCCCCACCCCCCTATACCCCCTTACATGTCCAGCCCCACCCTTCCCTCTGACCTGTCACACTCCCGCCCTTCTTTCTTCAGCCCCTCACGACCATCCCTACCAGACACTCACAAGCATACGCCTCCTTCCTCCATCCCCCTTTCCTCCAACCACTTACCCACATCTCCTCCCTCTTCCAGCCCAAATTCCTCCCTCCCACATTTCCTCTTTCACGCTCTCATTCATTTGTTCTCACACACCCACCTCACTCTTATCCTTGCCTCCGTGCCTCCTGGGTGATAGCCCAGGCCGGGGAAGGAGCCGCGAGCACATTCCAAAAGTTGCCGGGAGTTAATGCCACTGGCACTTTAACTAAATGTGCGCACCCAGTCAGTTAACCACCTGCCAAAAATGCAAATCAAATATTAAAGTGTTCATTATTTAAAGGATAATTTTCTTTTTTTCCAACCTGGACCTTATCTCTAGGAGTATACGTGTATTTACTCACCGGTAAAATTTCTGTATCGCTTTGACTTCTACAGAAGATATTACATTGAGTTGCCCTTCGGCATAATGGGAGAGATTGGGCAGCCTCTATTTAAGACATTATCTGCAGCAAAACTCCTTCATTTCACCAATACTTTAAGTATAATGAACGAACAAACGAGTACTATTGTCCTGTGAGTTCAGAGTTAACTCTCTTTCAGTTATTGGGGGGTTTCTCTGCAGGCCACGCGCAGTTCGCCACCTAGACACCAACAAACTGTAATCCATGAAGCTCTGAACTCAGGACAATTGTACTCATTCGTTCATTCTAGTATTGGTGAAATGAAGGAGTACACCTGCTACCTCCAGTACCATGAAGATACAGGTACCGACAGTACCCCAGTAATGCTGGTAACGACTTGGTACCAAAGTACCCAGTACTGTGACAACACTACTTTGACTCTTTCAGAAGATATTTCGTTAAGTCGCCCTTCGGCGTACAGTACATCCATATAATGGGAGAGACGGGGCAGCCTCTCCAGCACCGCCCCTTGATACAAGCAAATCAGTTTTTATTCGTGTGACGTTTCGGTCACACAAATAAAAACTCTTGATTGAGAGCGATACAGTGTGCGGGAACCCTTTTTTGAATTTGTGGACACACTTTGGGTTATCGCCCTTTTCCTACGCACCTATGCCTTCAGGTGTGCTGAGATTTTGTATTCATTCTTGGTGAAATGAAGGAGTCTTGCTGCAGATAATGCCTTTTATAGAGGCTGCCCCGTCTGTAATATCTTCCGAAGGAGTCACGGTAAAACAGAAATTTTACCAGTGAGTCGATGCACGTATAAATTCTTGGAAATGAGGTCCAGGTTAAAAAAAAGAAAGTTATCCTTTAAGTGAAACCAAAAATGATTATTAAACTTTCCCTCACTGTGGCTGCACATGCTGCCATCACATAAATATCTAAGACATGAAACACAAGTCCATTGAAAAAAGAAAAAGGTTAAGATGTAAATAAAGAAGTTTTAGAGATATGTGCAAGATGTGAGATCTTCTGCAGAACTGTTAAATCCAGAGTGTTTGTTAACAATAATTTGGTTTGCATGCAGAGAATAGTATATGAGTATGTAGAGGCGTATGGGGGCATGAACCGCATGTAGACTATGTTCACACTGCAGGTCTTATAGACGCACAACAGAACTTTTAGCAGTTTTCTCAATGCCGTGCCCCTTTTTAGTGGCTAAACTAGCATCCATCTTGCATCCTGCCTGTACTGTGATCTCACTCCAGCAAGTGAAAGAAAGTCTTAACTTGACTCTTGTTCTGTCTCTTCCTCTCTTTCTTTTCCTCTCTCCCTCCAGTAATGTTTCCTCATGTTTCTTTACTGAATCCAACATGATGCACATTCAAAACACCTGCTGTGTTCATATCTGGTTTATATCTGCTTGCTAGTAAGTGACGTGGTACGCAGCCAATAGTCGGTTGCAACATCATGGCCCCGTCCCAGATGGAAAAGTTACATACAGGAGTGCAGTTTCTGAGCCTTGGGATGCTTCTGGGCAGTGACAGCTCAAAAATGATAATGAATGTTGGTGTGACATTAAAATGAGCCAGAAATGCATATTTTTAAGGCCTAAAATTTACGTTGTGTGTCTTTAATACTCAAATCCGATCTACAGCTCAAATCCAATGTCTTGGGTTTGGCTGTTAACATTACATGTCTGCGGACTGCCACGTGAACAGGTCACGCTCCTGAAGTGACCCGCATGTTCAGTTTAACATTAATGACGTCACACACATAACTGTATAGTAACAAACGAGGTAACCAGCATTTACAGGCTTATGTTGAAAACTTTATGTGGTGGTAGATGGCAAATTGTGAACAGGTTATGGAGAAAAGGAGCGTCAGAGCCAGGAGTGGTGGGATGAAGATGCGAGTGGTTTTATGGAGCGGGCGTTCTTTTAAAACTTCAGAGTGTCCAAACACCTTTCATTACATCTGTCAAAGCCTCGCCTCAAGACTTTGGAGGTGAGTGATGTGGTTCAGGAGACCCATAAGGCGAGTAGGAGTGGGGCTGTACTGGTTAGCTTCGGGGACGGGCTACCACATCCAGGCTAACCTGTTGCATTGCCCAGTCCTCAGTTTGTTCCATTACCTATTACTTTTGCAGAGCTGTGCATCAAATCCTCATGCCTGACTATATCAGATTTCCTCTGCTAGGCAATCTCCAGGAAGTGATGTAAGGCTTCAGGCAGAGGTGGAGTTTCCTCCAGTGTGCTGGAGTGATAAATGGGAGTCATGTCCCCATTAGTGCACCCAAAGAAAATCATGTTGACTTCTTCAGCTGCAAAGGCTCTCACTCTGTCCTCTACAACGTGTTGTTGATCACTAGTTCCAGCAAGCCAGTATTGGAAAAAGTCTGTTTTTATCTAGTCTTCATATGACTGGTGATATTCTTTAGACGTACACAGTGTCACCGTAATCATTAGAGACCATGTGAAAAGGGATGCATTCTGTTGTTGTAGTGATTAGGGGAGTGGGTAGCATAGTGGTAGCGTTGTGGGCTTTGGGCGTGGAGGAACCGGGTTCGAGTCCCTGACACGACTTCTAGGTAAACCACTGTGGACCCCTGAGCAAGGTCCTTAACCCCCACCAACTGCTCCCTGGGCGCTTTAAGTAGCAGCCCACTGCTCTCTGATACTCACAGTACAGAGATGGGTAAAATGCAGAGCCCCAATTTCCCCTTGGAGATCTTACCAGTATATAAAAAAAAAAAAAAAAAAAAATAGGGTGATCTCTATGGTCGGAAATATGAAGGAGCTGCATACAGAAGGCTTGCAAAGGTTGAGGCTAAATAAGGAAGCTGACTAGGAAAACAGTGGACTTCTACACAGGGTCGTGCAATGCAGGATACACTAACAATGACCATAATAAGAGTCCCAATCTAAGTTTTGGCAAGGTTGAAGGCCTTCAGAGCCAGCTAAGACTCATAGGAACAACATATACATAGAAACAACAGGAAGAACGTTCGTATAAGGTTCCTGACAGTGCATGAAGTGTTTATGCATACAGTACTTGTGTGAATGAGGGGATGTCTGTTGGTTGCTTGGGAGGTTTAGACTGGAGCAAGTTGATGATGAATATGCCCTAGAGGAGAGATAAGGAGGCTTTTCCTTTCCCAGCAAGAGACAGGGCTCAGTCCTAGCTCTTAAAACTACTTTCATTTTCTAATTTGATCCTGTGACCCTTATTGTTGGATCTCTGGCAGCGGTTGTTTGTCTGTCGCCGGAGCTCCCTGACAACGCTTCTCCTAAAGTAGACATCCCTCATGCACACTTAGCAATGAGACACACAGGACACGTTTCTCTGAACTTCATGCTGGCTCTCTCTCTGTCAGCTCGCTCTGCTGCTCTGACGAGGGGCCGTTCTTTATTTAAACTTTTAACAAAGAACGTTTACACAGACGTTAACTACGACCCGTGTACGTGCACAGATCGTCTATTATTGACAGACATCGCACTCTAACACTTATAAATATCTCACTACCATAATAAAGATAATATATCCCAGTTAGAGTGCCTATTTGGAAATTTGTTCTCTTTTTCAGCTCTTTCTAAGATTCTGAAACAATACCCTTCATTAAAGTGTCTTTAAAATGGCTTATACGGAATTTTCCCCCTCTTTTTTTACATTAGATATTTTGAACAACTTCAGATCTAATCATAAACTTTTAACAAAGAATGTTTACACAGATGTTAACTACGACGTGCGTTTCACTTTACCATAAGGTGCTATGTCTGCTAGAAACTGTTTAGTAGCTTTGACTGCTTTGTCTTTGTTTCTTAGAAAGTACACATAAATGGTACCAGATCTGTATGTACCAGCTCTAATGGAGCTTTAGCTCTGACATCTGCTTCCCTCTTTCTTGTCTGGGTAAATTTGCCCTGCAGACAGGTCTCACACTGACCAGGTTTGTTGTCCTTTTCTCTGATTTTCATACCATCTGCAACAGAGTCAAGTTTCAGAACATCACCATAATTACAGTGGCCCATTATTTAATGCCAGGTTTTCAGGTCAAAACATGTTTTGCAGACATCATTACAGGTTTCACCTTTTTTTTTGTCACAATGTCCAGGTAATACAATCTACCTTTTACCTTCGTGTTGCATGTTGTGCCATCAGGGAAAATCATTTTGTTATTGTTCTTCTCAAAGTTGAACTTTGCTCCCTTTGAAGTTGCAGCCTCCACAGACAAGATGTTTTGTGGATATTCTGGGATCAGTAGAGCGCTGAACGTCTTTTTACTATGAAAGCTGGAGATTAGAGAACACCATTTACTGCCAAACAATCAAGTTCTGCACTTGTAACAACGACAAAGTACTGTCAGGACACATCAAACTGAAGAAAAAAGTTATTGTTTCTGCTTTATGTAAACAACCCATATATCTGAAGAACAACACTGAGTATCTGAAATAAGTCTTTATTAACATGAGTTTAGAGCCATGATACTTCAATCATTCACCAGATTCTTGTATCCAAAAAAGCCTCGTTGAGGACCACTTAGTGGGTCCTACACATATACCAGCTTTAATAGTTTAACTATGGAAACTGGGGATCAAATTAGAAACCTTCCAGCTGAAAGACAACCCTCTCCTGTCCCACATAGCTTCATGCTACACACACTGCTGGTGTTTAAAGTTTTGTGCTTTACAATTTCAGACGGCAAACTTAGTCTGGCCCACAACTCATTTATCCATCGGTGTGTCCCTTCCAGCCTCCCGTAGCTGGAGTATTTAATTTTACTCATCCTAAGATCATTTTGTTCCCCTCAGATGGGTTTTAGGATTATGGGGCTAATTTGAGACTCCTGTCTGTTACAACAGAAATATTGACTATTGGTGGTTTAATCTAGATCAGGGGTCTGCTGCCTGTAAAATCCAAAGAGTTAGTTTTGCTTTCAACCCAGCTAAATTTTAAGAGCCACAAATGTTACAGGAACCTTTAAATAAAAGACAACTGGTAGTTTTTAAAAAACATCTACAACAGCAATTTTGCTGTAATTTTTAAAGTGATACCGTGTAACTTCTTAACCTAATGTTGGCCAAATATTATGATACATTATATTCTAACATTATTATTAGTATAAGTAACTACAGCTGATTTCTGCGGTCAATATAGAGCACTTGATGCATGTCGTTGCTCCAAGGGGGCTGCCATTCTCAAAAACCAGTCATTGTAACTTCTCACGAGCGGGCCGTCTCTCATTGGATCATGTAACCTGGAGCGCTTTGATTAATGGCTTGATAACTTAAAAATCAGCTTTTCAAAGTGGTCTGCAATATTTTTCCAAAACACAAGCTGAGACTGTTTATTTGAGACAGTTGTGGCGCCTGTGGTAAGTTACAGGTTTAGTGGCCAAAAGTTACACGGTATAACTTTAAAGAGCTGCAATTTTATTTCTATTTCTAGGTTTTTTTTCAAAAACTTTTGTAGAGGAGAGATGTATTTGCTTCTATTGGATGTAGATATTTGTAAGAAATTTAAAAGTGAATAAGAAAAACTAAAGCTAAAAACAATAGTAACTGGTACTTTTAGTGTCATGTGAGGAAAGCAATTATCCTTAAAGGAATACCGTGTAACTTTTGACCCAAACACTGACCTAATGCAAGTCATAACAGCTGATTTCTGGGGTCAATATACAGCACTTGACACATATCAGTCCTCTGAAGGGGCTGGCCCCCTGAAAAAAAATCAGACATTGTAACTTTGCAGGAGCGGATCCGTCGCTTCATTGGATCATGTGACCTGGAGCACTTTGCTTTATGGCTCAAAGACTTTGCTATCAGCTACAAGTGGTCTACAATCACAATTCCAAGACATGAATAGAGACTTTTGTTTTGCAACACTTGTGCGGTCTGTGGGAAGTTACAGGCTTAGTGCCCCTAGTGGCCAAAAGTTACACTAGGACTGTAACCTTTGGCCACTAGTTACCAAGTGCAAGTTTTAGCAGTTAAAGAAAACTGCTAAAACTTGCATTTGTTACTTTATCTATACTTAAAACTTTAGTTGGTTCTTCACCATTTGTTTAGCCAATGTTATTAAAGGAGTCATCACCTGGAAATCCGACTTTTTCATGTTAAAACGTGTATTGGAACAGGACCTCAGTTAAAACGTCAGAAACTCCGGAGAGTGAAAGAGGCTTCGTCTTTGAGTGCGGGCTCTCTCTTCTCACCAGAATGGGCCAGAAGGGCGCTCTCCACAGTACGCGATTCTGTTTTATCTCCGTTAATGACATGATCCACAAAGGCTGCTAGCTGCTATGCTAGCCTCTGTAGCACCACCTGAAATCAGCTGATTACTTTCCGCAGAGTAGCGTTATGACAGCTTTGACAGAGAGGAGGACGACGACGACGAGGGGAAAAAAATCTGCCATGCTGAGTTGCTTTGGCAGAAATTCAGCAGTTTTCAGTGCTGTAACAGGAGGGACAGCACTACCGGGGCCCAGTGGATTATTTATGCAGTGAGGATGTGCAGTCGGTAAGTGTTGCTGCTTGTGTAACTTATTATCTTTTGTGTAAGAGACCAGTAAACGATGGTAGACGAACAGTGATAAGCTGCTAATGTAGCTACAAAAGCTAACGCAGTTGTTACTGTTTCAGTAACTTCGCATCAGACGTCTGCTCCTTATATTCATCAGAGTCCAGCGCTTTTACTCTGCGGATCCTCTCTATCAACTGTACCATTACATTCTATCACCTTTTTCTCTGCTGGGACATAATTTCCTTCACTTGGTCTGTCCTGATAAAACTTTATTTTGGCTTTGACGCTTGCCTCGTGAACATGCTTACAGTCAGGTCTAATACCCGTGCGTATTCTCGCAATAAACAAAAGTTAGGGATAAAAAGAGGTTAAAATGAGCTCATTAAATTTTCCTCCCATCGAACTGTAATTAAAAATTCATTTGAAGATAATGTAAGACGGATCGTGTATGTAAAACACTAGGTTATGACACCTTTAAGAACCATTGCGGAAGGTCCAAAGAGCCACTTGTGGCTCCAGAGCCGGAGGTTGAGGACCCGTGATCTAAATAGTGACACAGGATTAATAAATTCAGACTGTGTTCAGATCTTGTCCAATCGTACATTTTGAACATGTCAGTTAAATGTCTTCCATCATATGTGAAACTCATCGTAGATGTCTCAGGAACATCGACTCATCTCACTCTGAAAAGGGGCAGATTATTAATGGAGCCTCATTCTGTCCGGATTTGTTTGTACAGGGGCTGAAGAATGGATGGATGGTGTCAGGAAAACTGTCCGTGAACGAATAGATGAGCATTCTGGCCTCCACATTGTAAAAGGACACCAGTCCTTTATCGCAGTCCACAAAGACTCCGATCCGGGAAGGTTTGACAGGGACCATCAGGTTTGTTGAGGGTTCTGTTCGGAAGGCGTAGTCGACTCCATCCCGCAGACTGAGGAACCAGTAGCCGTGGGCGGGGCTTACAGTGATTTTGCCCTTACGATTAACAGATCGACTTGCAACTCCCAGGTCCCAGTCGGTCTTTTCTCCAACCTCCACCTGGAAGACAACGACGTAGAACTGATGACTTTACAGCTCACTGAGACATATTCATTTATCAACACTGCATGGGGCTCATGTCATCGTCTCATCCTGAACTGGATGAACCCAGTTGTACAGTTGAGGTCAGCTGCAACAATGTGGGAAACACAAAAACCTTTAGACCCCAAATACTGACAGTCATGCTTAACTTCCTCATCACAGACCCCCTGCATGAGGGGCAGCATGAGGTCCTCCAGTCCAGAAGATGTTTGCAGACACCAGGGGCCTAGACTACGAAGCTGGATTAACATTCCCAGGGTATATGTCTTTTACCTGGGTTGGCAATTCGACCCAGGATTTACCATCTTGATCAGGGCACGCTCACATAAAGGGGTGGTGTTTGCAACGTCAGACCAATCACGCATGAATAAACTGCAGAGCAGCCGACTTCATCACCGAGGAGCAGACAATTATTCTCTAAAGCTATGAAGAATTTAAACGCATCATCCAGGCCAAAGCAACACTGTTGCCAGAAAAAACTGTTGGCAGAAAGTTGTCAACTTTGTTCGTGCACAAGTTCGAGAGATGTACAAAAAAGACATTATAAACCAGGGCTGTCCAATCCGGTCCTATAAGGGCGGCAATCCTGCAGGTTTTCAATGTGTCCCTGCTCAAAACACACCTGACTCAAATGAAATGGATCCATCAACCAATGATGTTCAGAAAAATGACCCATTAATGTGAGTCAGGTTTGTTTGAGGATGGATACAGTGAAAACCTGCAGGATTGCGCCCCTCACCGAATTGGGCAACCCTGATATATGATGGGACAGTTTAATTCTTTCAAAATGGACACATTCACACGGCTTTTAAGCAATAATGGCACTCTCTAGTTTTTGATGCAATCCTAGTGAAGCTAAACAGACTCATGAAAAAGTTAAGACTAGGTAAAGTGTTTCATCTGTAACACGTCTCCATCAGCTGACAACCGTTGTGCAGTCCATCTAATGAGAATCTGCCTGATGATGTCATCTTGGACATTAAAAGAAGCATCCCTAAAAACCCTCTATTAAGCGCTCCTCGTATGATCCACATACCAATGCCAACAGGATATTTTCCAAAAGAGCTGATTGGTCAGGAGGTGTTGGTTGATTTCTTATCCAGAACTTAACCCGCTCCGGAGCAGGTTGGGTGTTCAGTGCAGTGTTTTTGGCAGACATCTGAGTTTTGGTCTTAGTCTTTCTGACGAAAATGCTGATTAGTTTTAGTCGCATTTTATTAATTTTTTTTTATCTGATATTTTTAGTTGACAAAATTAAGTCTATTTTAAGTCAGGTTATTATTTTTTTTAAAGAAAAGAAAAAAAAAAAAAGTTTGAATTTAGGTTAGTAAGTATTGGAAATTTAAATGGAGGTTAAAAGTTCTATCATGTCATTCATAAAACAATTAATCTTATTACTTTTTCATCTTAATAATATAGCCTACAATGCATTCTGTTTTCTTTCTGATGGATTATAGGCTGTAGAAAGTGTTTCCATAATCATTTCATCGTTACTGACCAAAGCAGCCAAGCAGCTTGGCTGATGCTGCCTCACCGCAGGTGTGTGCACCAGAGTCCTGCAACAGTTCGGAAGCCTGGAAACCTGCTCAGCTTCACTTTTACCCGCTATTGTAGTACAGTTACTCATTCCTTAGATTACTTTATTCTAGTAATGAGCTTGACATGAACAGACATGGTGGAGACAAAAACAAAACCTGAAACTCGTAGTCCCCCATTATTCACATGTAGTACTGTGCAAGAGCTGCATCCTTTCAGCTGTGAGTTGTAACGTCTGTCCATCACAGAGACCCACCCACCTCCCAGTAATGCCGTCCTGAGCTGAAGCCCTGGTGAGCCATCACACACACCACTCGGTCGAAGCGCTTTGGATTGTCCGGCACCAGCTGATGGCGCTCACCACACTGTACCTTCTTTCCATCTGCTGAGATGTAGAGGCGTGGGTGGGCCGTGCTGGGGTCCAGCGTGATGTCAGCTGACAGACCAGACAGAGACTGGGTTGGTTCCAGGTAAACATCAGAGAGAAGGTGGGAAAACCAATGTTTCCAAATCCTTACCTGCATATTCCTGAACTCTTCTGACCTCTGCAAAGAAAAGAGGATTTAGTCGTTTTTTATTTATCTGTTTATTTTGCTGCTGTTTGACTCATTGATTCAACAGTTATGTTTTTCTGTTAACCAGATCTCACTTGGGTTGGGCCTGGGTGCAGACTGGGCTGATGAGGATCGTCGGCCTGTCGATTGAGGAAAAACATCATTTAAACTCACAAAAAACAAGACGTGTTGGAGTGTTTTAATAAAATTAGGAAAGAGAATTCCTTTTTTTTCCCTTTGGCAAAGTTAGAATATAAGGATTATTTAAAAAATAATAATATTTTCCCTTTAACATCATGTCGAAATACAAAACGTACAGACTTCTGGCAGTTTCTGAATATCTTCCTGAAGGCGCTCCACCATCTGATTGACAGTCCTGAGAACCACTCCTGGTGTCCGCTGAGATGTCACAGAGACACCGGACCAGTCTTTAGCCTGTGGAGGTGGCGACAAGGCGGGGAACGTCTGCCGGGAGAGAGAATGGGATGAAAACTTGCTCATGGTCCAACATATGTAACCTGTACTCCCTTCCTTTAACTTGTATGCCCTCAACTTCCTTATCTTCTTTAATCCATTGAGCCAAGGACTCTATAAAAAGTGCAAACAGGGGGCACCCCTGTCAACATCCTCTTTCCAGAAAGATTTCCATTCATTTTAATCTGCTTAGCTGGATGCTATATAGAGATTTTAAACAACCTATAATCAGCTCTTTGTTCAACTCATTTTTGTTTTGCTCTTTACATCACAAGATCAAGTATCTGCCTGATTCAGAGGAGTGCAAGTCATAAAGTTTCATTCCTGTGAGCAGCTGTTTATCAGTAATGTGCTCTGAAAATAAATCTGTGAGGTAAAATGAATGTCAACCTGCAGCAGCAGCAGGAGAGTGAAGAGTTTAGTTTTTATTTCACCTTTTTTGCCCACTCTGTTTATTTTTACCTTCAGGAATAGTACGTAATCTTCTGTTGAAGCCAGCTGGCTCAGAGTTATACTCCTCTGTTGGAGTGCAGCGATCTCCTCCTCCAGTTCTCTCAGGAAACTCTGAGCTTTGACCTCCGCTGCTCCAACAGTCGAGTTTATCACCTGGTGGTAACAGGAGGAAAGAATGTCGGTGGATTAACCTGAAAATAGTGAATCAGCAGATGTTTGTTTGGAGTCTTGAGTTTTGGTTGGACAGTATTGTTTCAGGTTATTTTAGGGATGCAGGATAAGTATTTTTTTTAAACCGATACCGATAACCAATAATTTTCTGCTCCTACAGACCGATACGGATAACCGATACTGATAACACACAAACATACCCAATTATTCCAAATCAAAATTTCTAATTTTACGGGGTAGTTCGTGTCTAAAATAAGAAGGGAAAGTGGTTTGGGAGCAGCTTGGGGTCTCCCCTGTAAAACAGCAGCTTTCTTTCCTGAATCGCAAAATCTCAGCGAGAAAAGCTTAAAAGTGGGATTTTCAACTTCTGCATGTCCGATCTTAAAGGTACAGTGTGTAAGAATTACTGACATCTAGTGGTACAGATGGGTATTTGAAAGAAAATATGTTTTCTTTCAAATGACTTCATATTCCAGCACTGTTGTGAATGTACGGTGGCCATTAGTGGCCAAAATTCTCCCAGATATAAAGCTGTTTTCATCTGTGAGTGGATCAGTGGTCTCAGGTGTAGCTATCACTGTCCTCTGAGTAACTATTTTTTATGTCTTTTTAAGGCATTACTGATCCCAAACAGTCTCTAACTCCCTTTAAACAAGCTAGTAAAGCAGTTTTAAAGTTCAGAGGGTTCTCACTTTACACACTGTTTTGTCCATTCTGGGACACCATAGTAAAAATGGTGGAGCAAATATGGCAGCCTCCATATGTGCATCCCCAGCAAGTAGATATAAATGACTCATTCTAAGAAAATAAACATATAACAGCTTTTCTAATGCAGCGATTATGCATCAATAGAAACACAGTTTTGAATTATATATCACATTTTTCCGCCACTGACCTTTGATTTTTTACATACTGTACCTTTAAAAATTCCAACTTTATGGGGCATGAGTTATAGGGGTCAGTCGTCATGATATCGGACTTATCAAAGTGACGTCATAATTTCTTGTTATCAGCCCGATAATTATCGTGCATCTGTAGGTTATTTACCTCCAGGACTTCAGCTTGGCAGAGCTCCAGGCTGGAGATCATCTTGGTAAAAGTATAAACTACTTCCTGTGTCTCCTGCTCCGCAGCAGCCTGGATAAAAGACAAGAAGGAGTAGCTTGGGGAATATGACATATAAGTTTCATAAAAAGCCACTTGTCATTGGTCAGTAGCTCTCTGATCAGAGTAGTAATCTGCAGAGGTCACATGGTCCAGATACTTCAAACCCCTTCTCTTTAGTTTCATCACATGGTATAAGTACACTCAGAAAATAAAGCACCTCATTGTACCTTTATGGATACTACAAAGGCCTACCACTGGGGTGGTACCCTCAAAGTTACTTCTGTAGTACTCTGTGGATACTTATTTCTACCTTTGCAGTTTGTGGTTCCCAAACATTTTCTGCAGGGGCCCCTTTTCATCCACAACAAAAATATGAAGCCCCCCCCATTCCACCACCACCTCATGCACTCCAATCCTTGCAATGAAATACACACAGAAATGTGTAGTCAAATAGTGCGTTGGCAGAGAGATAGACTTTAGTTTAATGGCTGCTACTATATCTGTGATAGTTAAACCCCTGATCAGTGGCAGAGAGAAGATTTGATTTAATTCTTCTGCTGCAATGATGAATGATTGAGGGGGGGTATTTGGTTCATCATTGTTGAAGCATCACAGATGCCAAAGTGGCAATCGCTGATTATGTCACACTACACGGAGCAAAGACGCAACATTCTGCCATCTGACAACGCAGAATCAGGCACGACAATGAGCGACTGTCTCCAAAGTCTCTGTCGGGCCAAATTCGGGCTAATTTGTGTAGTTTGATTCAGGCTGTATTAGGGATGTAACTATTACCGATAAAAAGAAAAACCACAACATAATTCCTGATGGTTAATAATACTGTTTCAGATTTTAATTATAGGAAAATAGTGATAATTGCACTTTGAAAAACTCGCGGTGATGCTGCTCATTGCCTGGAAATGCTGTAGTTTTTCCTCAGATACAGTTTGCAACGTCTGGACAAAAAGGACAAGGTCTGGATGTATTTTGGATTTATTTTAAGGATACTGGGAAGAAACTTTATTTAAAATTTATTTATTTCTATATATTTGTTTATTTTATTACCATATATCATGTAGGGCTGAGAAAAATATAAATTCACAGAAATATGTTATTTTCATAGGCTGATATCATATTGATATTTTAAAATGCAGTATCAATCTAGTTTACTAACAAAATCTCGCAAGATTTCGTTGTTCTGTTACAAAATCTCACGGGTTTTCATGAAATCTTGTGAAATTTCATAAGAGAACGATGAAATCTCAGGAGATTTCGTTGGTAAAATAGATCAATAGCTACTGGGTTTTTAAATATCAATATGAAATCTGAGGCTGCACGGTGCTGTGGTGGTTAGCACAGCAGCCTCACAGTAAGAAGGTTGCTTGTTCAATTCCCAGCTGTGGAGGGGGTTCGAACCATTCCAACAGTGGCCTTCCTGTGTGGAGTTTGCATGTTCTTCCCGTGTATGTTGGGTGGATTCTCTCCGGGTACTCCGGCTTCCTCTCACTGTCCAAAGACATGCATGTTAGTTTAATTGGTCATTCTAAATTGTCCCTATGTATGAATGTGAGCGTGAATGGTTGTCTGTCTCTCTGTGTTCGTCCTGCGACAGACTGGGGACCTGTCCAGGGTGTACCTGCCTCTCGTATAGTAGCTGGGATAGGCTCCCGCAACCCCCGTGACCCTGACCTGGATAAGCAGTTTAGAAAATGACTGAATGAATATTAAATCTGCATGAAAATATCATGATATTTGAGTGTTATCATACTTGTTAATTTGTTCTTTTGTTTAATAAAATTCAGTGAAATGATGTCAGTGTGTGTATCAGTAAGTTTTGAACATTTTGGGCAGATTTCAACAATACCGTGATAATATTGATAAATGATTTTGGTCACAATAATTGTGACATCAACCGACTGCCAGATTTTATAAAGATCAGTCTGTTCATAATTTTAAAGTCTAACATGTCTGTCAAACCACAGCATAAAGGCAGCAGGACTAAAGGGATGGATCAGGGACCAAGCCAGACCTGACTGTAAGAGCTATCAGGGTGGGAAGTTTGAAGCTGATCTTGAAGGAAGGGGGGGGGGGTCATTCCCTTTTTTTTTTTTTTTTTTTTTTTTTTTTTTTGGTGGGGGGGGGTGTCTTTTTGAATTGGTGGAAATCCGACGTAGCGTAATTTAGGACCTGGTTCCAAAGAGATGTGTCTGATAACTGAACATTCTGCTTCCTAAAGCCAAACTGGAGAGGATGAAATGAAATTTACACATAAACATTTTTTTAGGCACAAATACATAATTTATTAAAATCTATAAAATGTTTATAGTTGGGGTCTGCAACCTTTCCTCCCCGGCTCCAGAGGAAAATAACGTGCAATTCTGTTTGGACAGGTTCATTTGCGATCATGGCCAATGATGCTGGCTTACGCTTGTTTGTGCTGAGAAATTAGCAAAGAACAAAAAAAGCACCATTGAAGGACATCTGCAGGCCAAACAGCATTTGCAGGAAAAGTACCAAACTGAAGATGATCATGAAAAGGGAATTCAGGATGAAGATGAACAGAGAAAACGTTAAATAAGTGGATAAAGTCCCCAAATTCAACACTGCTGAGGAAGTGAGGTCGTTCACCGATGGAGAAAACATGAATGAATTATTCATTTTAATATCAGAGCATCTGAATGGACTTGGGTGAAATTAGACACTTTACAAAGACCGTAAAGGAAGGGGGCGAAAATAAGGACGACAAACATTTGGATTCAGCTTCTCCAGACTCCATCATTTAGGATGAGTCGAGCGATGTTGACCATGTAGAGCAGACGGCGTTGTGGTGTAGTTACGCAAACTCAGAGGGTGCACAGCTTCCGCATTTTCAATCATGACTCATAAAAAACCTATAAAATCTCAAATCTCTTAACTGTACAGTAAGTTATTTTTAAGACTCAAACAAGATTTACAGTTATGAACTTATGTGGTTGAACAGGTGGTAAACAGCTCTTTTATTAGTAAATGTTGCTGACTCCTGGTGCAGGACAACTATAAAGGCTTTATCTGTGACTAAAGCTTGTTTCACTAGTTCTTTCTTTTATTTTTCCCCAACACAGACTATTTCCTGGTGTTCTATTGTAACAATAAAAAGAAAAAAATAGGCATAAATATACTTTTTGAGGCCCTTAAACAGGTAAACACAGTTACCTTTACGTCCAGTTGTGATCCCTGATAGTACCCTGGAGGACTGAATGTACTGCACCTCTTTCTTACCGTGCAGCATACACACATTTACAACCTGCATGAACGTGATGCAGATTGTGTTAAACTGGGATAATAATCCTAAAACTGACCTTTATCTCTCGAACAGAGTTGCGGATCTCCTCCACCTTCCTCTGCCGCTCACAGATGAGATCTTTCAGCTCCACCTCAGCGATGCCTAAATGAGACTGAAGTGGGGAGAGAAAACCACGTAGGGGAACATGATGTTGAGATTCAGGATTTCACAACTGAGAGGTTAAATTGTTAAAAACAAGAAAGTAGTTGGTCATTTAATCCTTTAAATAAAACCTTCAGGAGTCCACCAGTGTTTATTCTGCCCCTTTCAGCCCGGTCCTCACTGGGCTGACACCACACCACCCCAGTTTCATTTGTTCACATTACAACTGAGGCCGTCTTCAGTGTGGGCATGGCCGTCATAGCGAGGTTTCGTGGAGTCATTCGTTTGTGTCACACTGAACAACAATGGAGGAAGTCGAGCTTGTGATTTACCCACTATTCTTATCAACACCGCTTCCCACGGTGGTGATTCTGTTCTTGCTTCTGCTGTTGCTAATGTTTCCTCTAGCTGCAGCTGGGCTTTTTAAAGGTACAGTATGTAAAAATTCAAAGATCATTGGCAGAAAAATGTGATACATAATTTAAAACTGGGTTTCAATTGATGTGCAATCACTGCACTAGAATAGCTTTTATGTGTTTATTTTCTTTGATTGAGTCATTTATATCTACATACATGGAGGCTGCCATATTTGTTCCACCATTTTTACTACAGTGTCCCTGAGTGGACAAAACAATGTGTGTGAAGTGAGAACCCTCTGAACTTTACAACTGCTGTTCCAGCTTTGTTTAATGGGAGTTAGAGACTGTTTGGGATAAATAATGCCTTAAAAGACATTAAAAGTAGTGAATCATAGTAGTCATAGCTACACCTGAGACCACTGGATCCCCCCCTCCTATCCACCTACATTCAAACAGTGCTTAGAATATCAAGTCATCTGAAAGAAAACATCTTTTCTTTCAAATACCCATCTTTACCACTAGATGTCAGTAATTCTTACATACTGTACCTTTAAAGATGGCATGATCGGGAGTCGCACTCATGACTCATCCCGTGGGTCTGGGTCGGGTCGGGTCGATCCATGTTTTTTTTGCGTCTCCACAGTAGGGATGTGCGATATGGACTAAAAAATGTATCACGATAATTTCTCTTATTTATCACGGTAACGATAAATGACGATAAAAGCTATCAGCAAAATATTTTGTATTATAAATCTGTCACTAAAGTCTCTCTTGAATCCCTACAAAATACCAGAAGCCACTATATCAATTAAGTTCAAGTAGTACACCTGTATTGCAAAACTGTAGTGACACCAATCAAACAAGTCTGAAATATGAGAGACCAAATGCCACATTTATTCAAACGATGCAAACAGCAAAACTAACTTTGTTTATTAAAAAAACCAAAGTAAAACACAACCTGATAAATTGTCATCTCACGATAAAAACGATAAATTCAAATTGTTATTGTGGGGAATTTCTTTGACGATATATCGCACACGATAAAATATCGCCCATCCCTACTCCACAGATAAAAACTGGGACGGGTTCCCTTATATCTGACCTGACCCGGCCTACTTTTTTGGTACCCTTTGGTGGGGGTACTGATCTAACCAATCCGGACCAAAGAGGTGGAGCTAATACTCAGCAATCCATTGATTCCTTGAAAAATCCTTCACTTCCCGCGTGACCTGGCGTAAAAACAAAGCAGGGGTGACATCTTTCTGTCACGTTTGGTGAGGCGCTTTTTTAAAAAGACGTTGCACGGCGATGATGTCACGCGACCATGTAGCAGCACTATCCGGTTAATACTCCGTCTCCAGGGTAAGGGGACAGTTTGCTGTGGGGACGTAACGTGAAATCAACATATCTGTACCAAAACCCACTCGATCCGGCCTGGCCCAACCTGACCCAGACCCGCGGGTGGAAACGGGGCTTTAGCTCCACCGCTTTGGTCCAGATGGGTTAGATCAGTACCTCTTCTGAAGGGTACCAAAAAAGTAGGATGGCTCACATATAAAAAAAAAAACATGGACCGATCCGGCCCGACCTAACCCAGACCCGCTGGTGGAAACGGGGCTAAAGATTCTGGCCAGTAGTGGCCTGCAATCTGGATACGTCCCCATTTTCGGCTCTACTCGGCTCCTTCACAACAGAAGAGGTGCTAAAAGTGGATCTACTCTCCCCAAATGTCTTCCCCTGCTGAAGTCCATCATCATCTCCTTGGTCTTCTTCACGATGAGGCCCGCTACCCACCGGATGTGAATAGAACAGATATTTGCGGGTTTGAATTTCGTTTTTGATTGGGCACCCATGCATTTCCACTGGACCCAGGTCTTCCACCTCCTGCCTGTGATCAGACTCATCAATGCGTCCGACCACACTGCGTCATCTGCAAACTTCACAATCAGCTCGGAGGTTTCGCTGGACAGTCAAATGTGAGCAGAGTGAACAGGAGGGGGCTCAGCCCGGTGCTGAGGGTGATGGTGGAGGAGGAAACAAAGGTTTTCCTAACGGGTTCTGGTCCCCATGGAGGTTTGTCTCTCCACCGTTTCCTCGTGCAGCTCAGGATGGAGAATTAAAGAGATCTGATCCAGTCCACTGGTTTCATCATCTGGTCATTAGTTCATGAACTGGTTTGTATGAACACAGTCATGATAAACTGGACTGATGTGGATCATATGATCTGTTGGAACTGGACCACGGTGAACTGGACCGTATCTGAGTGTGCTGTGAACTGAAGCTGGACTCACCTTCTTGATGTTCCACTCTCTCTGGGCGGGGACGACGGCGTGTCCTCGGTGCTCGGCCGTCTCCACGCAGATGCTGCAGATGCAGATGTTGTCGGTACGACAGAAGAACTCCAGGCCTCTCAGGTGGACGGGACACAGAGGGAGGCTGGGGGAGAAGTCACCGGGTTCACTCACACTGGATCTGGATCAGCAACGAAATCAAGTTGCTGAATAATTTAACATTATCAGCTCAGCCATACGTATCACTCGAGCTGACAACCTGAGCATAGCTACGAGATTACGTAACAGATTAGGATCTTGCAAGATTTAGAAAGAAATCTTAATAAATTATTATTGTATTATTAATTATAATTATTATGAATTAAAATAAATTAAAAATATTAAAAGCGCTTTTTAAATATCGATACAAAACCAAAACACAAATGCTATTTTCTTACACCCCTAATACAAACTAAACAACAACAATTATATGATTCACACACATTTTTGGTTGTAGTTTTTCTCTTTTCGATGGAAGAAGCGTAGCTCTGTACCTGTGAGCCGAGGAGTACGGTGGTGGTGGGTCGTGGTGCTCGTTACTCTGAGTCTGGAAGCCCAGGGAAAGATTGGGGTTTTGGGTATGAAGGTCCCCGGGGTAGGACAGGCTGGCATGGAGCATCGCAGGAGCTGCCAGCTGCTGAAAACGTGTTATCATCTCAGCTAAGACGCTCTCTGGCATCTCCCCCGGTCTGGAGGCAGCAGACAGGACCGGGTGATGATGATGATGTTGTGAGTTGGGATGCTCAACCCCTCCGACTCTCGCGTCTGTCGGCAGACTCGCCATCAGTTGGAATTTTTCCGTGATTTCCTTCAGGGTCCGGTTGATGTGGAGCTCCGGACGCTTGCGGAAGGACTCCTTGCACAGAGGACACAGGTAAGACTTCCCACCCCGTCCTCCTCCGTCCCAGTAGGAGCTGATGCAGGACTGGCAGAAGCTGTGGCCACATGGTGTTGAGACTGGGTTGTTGAAGACCTCCAGACAGATGGAGCAGGTGAACTGGTCCTCAGAGAGACAGGCAGCGGGCAGCGCCATAACCAGTCCGGGTCCAGTTGCAGGAGGTAGAAAGCTGAGACAAAAAATAATCCATATCCATCAATCATGTAAACAGAAGTTACACCCTGCAGTGTAAATCAGGAATGTTTTTTATTGGCCTTTTAACCGATATTGATTAACTCAGAACGTTTAGTGTTCTATTGGCTATTAAAAAGGGCTACTGGATAAACAAAATTGAATTGAATCAACTCTTACATCAACCAGTTTTGAGTAAAGACACATAGCAGAGGGGTTTGAAGTATAATATGTGCATACTGTGTAAAAAATGAGTCATTAAAAAAGTAAAAACAGATAAATAATAAATATTTAAAAATACTATGATAAGTTCTGATATTACATTTTAATGCCAATATCAGCCGATAATAATTTTAGGCTGATAAATGATCAAACATACAAAGAAGTGAGGATAAAACCAGGTTTGCAGGACAATAAAACATGAATAAATTCTTTAATTTAATTCTGTTTCTTGGTTGAAGCCTGAAAATTAATTCTATAAATGAGGCGTGGCTAGTCATTAATATCGACACTTTTTGATAATAGGGCTGAAAAAATTAACAGATTAACGCCAAGAGATTAATCTGTGGAATTTCTGCATATTTTTTTCAAACTCATTAACACGTTAGTAGCAAGGTTAATCATACCATAAAAATTGAATTTGACATTATCTCAGTGAAATAAGCTGAAATTATGGCATGTAGGTGCCTGTCACTGAGGTCAACAGAATCCACTAAAACCCCTATATCGTCCTCATTTCTGCCCACCAGACACAAGACGTCATTTCAATGTTTTTTGGGCAAAATCTGGTCGGTCTGTCATGGCCATATTTAAGCCCAAACATAGACGTTGAAAATGGGGCTGGGTTTGTAACGTCCGATTTGCTCCACATTTAGCCCAAAATTGGACGTTGAAAAGTCGTTTCAACGTCTAACTGAAAGACGGCTTTTCACCTTTCACTTTTCAACCAAATCAAAACGTTTAAACTTTTTCAACGTATGGACATGATGTCTTCCCAACATCTTTTCAACCAGATTTTGCTGGGTGGGTGAGGTTTGCTTGTTTTTAAAGGTGAAAGCTACAAGTTTAATTTCTCCCCACTTGTAGGTGTCACACTAACACTCGCTCACTCAGTTAGCACTAGCAACATTATAGAATTGGCTAACCGTTATTTAACATTAGAAAATGGTTAATTTATATGTCCAGGAGGAAAGCAGTGACCTCCACGAGGCTTTTTAGTCCCTCTTCCTTCACCTTCATCCTGCTTTGTTTTATGTCTGCTTAAATTTGAGAAATGTAAGGCAAGAAAAATGTTATTTCTACACAGACAATTGAGCTAGCACCTCTGTAGCTAATGCTAACGGTGAAGAATCACAACATCGGCAAGTTAATCAAATGTAAATGATTATTTTTCGGGACCCATCAAACTTGATAAAACAATTATTAACTATATATATATATATATATATATATATATATATATATATATAAACTAGGGTCAAATTAATTATTTTTAACCCAATACATTCATACTTTGTACTTTTTATTCTCTTGAGTATTTATTTTGGTCTGGTGTTTTATATCTTCTAATTTGGCCATTTTATTCATTTTTATCATTCTATATTTCTACGTACACCCGCGTCCCTGTGTGTATGTGTGTATTTGTGTATTTGTGTTTTTAGTTTTTACACATATGACCACACAGTCGGTGTGAATGTGTTAGTACGTTTTGTGTTAATGTGCAGTCATCAGTGTCTGTGTTCTTTCATCTGTCTATTTGGATATCTTTTAAATCTCTGTGAAGCACTTTGTGCGACCACGGTCGTTGTAAGCGTGCTATACAAATAAACTGAACTTGAACTTGAACTACATTCTGTGGATGTAGTATTTTTTTATCAAATTTCACTTTGGTGAAAAAGTTGAAGCTATCACCTTTAAACCTTGCTTATAGAGCTTTATAATCAGGTGTACAGAAAAAGAATTACAAGTGAAATATTCAGAAATTGGCTTTATCTTGAAGAGAGAAGCTGATTTTGGAAATATGGGGACTTCATCACAGCAGTGAACCAAATCCTCCAAAACCCATTTAACCGGCTTATTTATGAAGATTCTGATAGTTTTCAAGCCTTACATGAAAGTATCAATAAAACTTCACAAGAATCAAATGATGTCGATCCTGACGTTAGTATCAATATTATAGACATGGTGCTGATCCGCCCACCAATACTATAAACTAATCCAGTTCCTCCTGAATGAAACAGTCAAACTGCCCTACGAGGCGACCATGCAGGTGTACGAGGAATGTGTGACTTTATCTGAATGAACACTTTAACACACCCACGTTAATGCGCACACCAAAACACAACACACACACTGGGAAATCTGGAAATTCAGGCTTGTTGGGAGCTCGTGATGACCATTATGTCATCACCTGGTTAAATATGACCTATGTGTCGTTTCCTTGTCTCTCTGATCGCTACTGAAACACATGCAGCGGGTTTCATTCTGAAATCATTCTGGTGATGATCCGACTTTCCGGGCCTCAGATTTCTGACCTGATATATGACAAATAAAAACATGATGTCAATGAGCCATTATGTCAGTCTGTGGCAAAATCTTGTCAGAAAATGACGCATTATTTTGGATTTAGGAACATTAGGTGGATTAAAAAAAAAAGAACCAACAACAAAAAACAGCAGATCCCATCAGCTGCCTTAGAAAAAGTGAGACTTTTCTAGAAAATCATCCAAATAAATCATCCAGAGTGGAATTTTATGAAAATACTTTTTCTTTTGAGACTTTGTCTTTCACTAACGCAGACCCCAGTTATATCTAGTATTTATGATGAAAGCTTAACCAATAATAAGTTTGACTCATTTTGTTTACATTTATGTGGGTTTGAAGAATGAAAACAAAGATTTTTCCAGAACTTTTCGCTCCAGAGGATCTTATACAATCATCCAGTCACACAGTTACTCAACAGGTCGCACGAGTTTGCAACTGGTGAGCTGTAGTTCAGGCTTCAGGTGGGAAGCAAACTGCCCGAGGACTGTGGGATGAGTTGAAATTTATTTTTGAAAGAAAGAAAGAAAGAAAGAAAGAAAGAAAGAAAGAAAGAAAGAAAGAAAGAAAGAAAGAAAGAAAAAAAAAAAAAAAAAAAAAAAAAAAAAAAAAAAAAAAAAAAAAAAAAGAAAAAGGATCATATCGTTGATGTGACGCCATGTTTCTCTCAGGTCTAAATATGGATCAATAAAATGTTTCTATTTACCCTCCACAGACACATTGGAGTATTACATCATCATGCATGAGGGTAAAATTTTCCTTCATGTGTGACCTGTTGGTCAGTCAGAAAAGTCCTCCTGATAATCTGGAAACAGCTGAATAGTCTACCAGTGAGACAGATCGATTTAATCCACGAGGATACAGCCTGTAAATCATCATAAATTAAGTTAAACGCTTTCAGTTGCTAGCTAAGCTAGCATATAGGCTTAGCTATGTTAGCATCTAGCTAGCATGGTAGTATGATCCATTTCTAGAAGAAAGTAGATTCCCCAGGTCAAATTTCTGATTTAGTTTAATCATTTTCAGTCACTAAGCCTGAATTTTAAGACGCTAAAAGTTTATTATCAAGTTTTTGTCAGGATTCTGGCCAGCAAAGTCTGACTTTCAGGATTAATTTACAATTTTGCCAAGTAATTTTTGCATTTTTGATATAAAACAACAACAAAAAAAAATCGTACTAAATCAAATTTTTTGGACACTTTGGTGAAAATCATGAGACACAAAGTCAGAATAATCAGACATTTAGTCTGAATCTTGAGATTCTAAGTTGCGGGGCATGGCCTAAAATCAATATCACGATATATTGACCAGTCCCCCCCCCCTCCTTTTGCCTTTTTTCCTCTCTCTTTAAATTACCGTGTTTGGCCAGTTCTGAGATCAGGCACCTGGGTTATTAGTTTCATAGAGAAAGGAAAAAAAGGAGCTCCCTTATTCAGGAAGTAGTGGAGCTGTGCATAGAGCCCATTCACCTCAGAAAAGATAAATGGATGATTAGTTGGGGTGGAGTCACGTGTAAACAGATGGTACATGTAGCTCACATGAGCACGGCCTAACTTTAAACAGTCAAAAAAGACAAAAAACAACTTTTTTCCCCACTTCATTAAAACACTGAATATCCCATTATGGGCAAAATGACAGCGGTTAGCACTGTAAATTTCAGTGTTGGTAAATTTTTGGTTTATCGCCCAGCCCTACTAAGCAGAAATTTTAAAAAACAAAAAACCTAAATCTGTATTTTGGTAGGAGATAAGAAATCTGATTACTATTTTAAATTGTAGATGCAGAGTTCAAAGAAATAAAGTCCAGGCTTAAAACTGTTTTTAGCCGGTATCAGAATTTTGTCATACAACATAAAATCTGTCCAACTAAATTCATGTGGAACTTCACTCTGCCGTTAAAATGACTTTTGTTAAAAGCCTAAAAGACAAGAACATGAATTTCATGTAGTTTTCACTGGTTTGTCCTGTGAAATGGGGTTTTCCCCACAGCTGCTGCCACATTTTTCCACTGATGTCACCTGTTCAGGTAAACTGTAACAGGTGACGGTGGTTCTGAGATCTCTTGACTGATGACGGCCGCTGCTGAAGCTGAAGTTCAGCTCGTTATTTACCTGCTTCTGTTTTCATATGCTGGCTCTGTCGACTCCTACTGCTATTTTCTTCATTTCTCTGTTTTTTTTTTTTAAAGAGAAATTTCTGAGATTTCTCCACCAGCATCCATCAAACAGCCGTCACACAATCACGTGCATCAACCCGATACTTTCATCCCGTCTCCATGGTTTTATCTTTTCAACACGTCGTGCTGTTTTCCTTTTTAGCATGTTCAGAGTAAACCAACAATCTGAATGATGAAACCTTGAAATGACGTCATCATTCAGGACTTTTCAGCTCAGTTTGGGTTGTCTTATTTAGCTGAACTCACCTGTGAGTCAAGTCGAGGAAGAGGAGGATGTTATCCACTCATCATGAAGCTGTTCTCAGCGGTGACCATCTCGTCTGTCTCTCACTCCGTTTTCCTCTTCTTTGAATATCTGTCTGCATTTTTCTCCGTGTTCCTTCCTTCAACAAACCTCCCTCCCCTTCCCGCCTTTCACCCGGTGAACGGAACCACTCCAACCTGTTCAGCAGGTGCAGAAAACCAGTTTGCTTCTTCCTCTGCAGCTCAGACTCTGCTGCAGAGTAAACACACTTTACAGCTTCAGTTACTCTTCAGCATCAAACCTGACAAACTCCTCACCTCACGCTTACTGATGCGCAAACTTGTGAGCTGAATGAGAAGTTTGAAGTATTTGGTGTGAACAAGAATCAACCCAAGTTGGGGAGGTAAAATCGGCTTCTCTCTACAGGTTTTAACTTCTAAAGCACTTTTCATTACATAAACCAGAAAATGTTTCTTGATTTTATAACATGAGTATTTATTTTTAAAGACAACCAAAGCAAAAGAATTAAGATAAAATGCGAACCTGAAGCAGAATGATAGAATCTGGCACAGTGTGAGGACTGTTATTCAGCTTTGAAAAAGATTAAAGTAACTGAAAGCATAGGTGTAACGTTTAAAAATGTGGAGGTAAAAACTCAGACCAGTAGATGGCACCATTTCTAAACCCATCTACAGGGAATCACCTGATCTTTCTTTTAGTTTAACATTTCATGGAATTCGATTGGATATGCACGTCAGGCCGTTAGGTGGTGCTGTGATAGAACTCCACCATTGGGATGGGAATATCAATACCTTGGAGTCGATACTTCGATACCAGTCAGACAAAATATTGATACACATCCACAGAGAATCAACTGATACTTTTTTGAGTATCGCGATACCACTGTACAGATGCAAAACATGCAATTTGTTTCTACTTCTGAGTGTTTTAGGCAATGAAATTATGAAAGCAGCCAGATTCTAGCTTCCGTATCACATGATGGTGGTAGCCTGTCAGATGTCATAATGATATTGCTACTGTTAGTGATGATGATGATGATTTGTTGTCTTTCAATGGTTTAATGCAGGTTATTGTAAATTATGTTTTGGTAAATTTTTAATATTACCATTACATTTTCTAGTTGAATATTTTCCACTTAATAAATGTGATTATTTCAGTTAGTATATATTATGTTATTTGATAGTTGAAAGACGCTTTTAATCTATTTTTGTTTAATTTTATCATCACTATAATTTATTATTATTTTTAAAAAGTTTCTTTCCTGTACGTCTGTTCTGAGGTTTTGCTTATATCTAATATTGCCCTTGCATTCAAGATATTAATGCAAAATGTACAATCATGAGATTTTTTTTTTTTTTAGGACAAAAAGTTATAATCAGTATGGATATTGTATCGCTGAAAAAGTGCCATAAACTACTGGTATCGTATCAACATGAAAAATTTCGGTATCACCCATCCCTACACCACCATGTCCACGCGTATGCGTAAAATCTACCTTAGATCCGCTGGGTTTACATTGTTGTTTTTCCTGTTTGTGTGTGACATCAACGCATATGCAACATGAGCATGGCATCAGCAGCTCCACCATTATTTTTGCGTTTTGGACCATGCAGACGAGAACACAACAGCGTCACATCTTTAGGAATTCCACTTTGGAATGAGTCTTCAAATTTTTGCCTCTTCAACCCAGAACAACGCCGTTGCCGTGTGAACGAAAGGCACTTCCGATTAAATATTTTGCCATTTTTACCCGCAATCGTCCCCGTGTGAACGGCCCCCAGGGGCCAAAGTGAAAATGCACCAGTGACTCACAGGCCAGACACAGCAATTTTTAGGGTTTAACTCAAATAAATGTCGAGGAAAGCTCATTTAGTTATTGCCTAATATTCGAATAAACGCATTCTTGTCCATCAGTGAGAATAACATGCTACATTTAAAAAACAACTATTTGGCAAATTAACAATAAAGATTCCTGGTAGATAAGCTTATGTTTCCCACAATGCTTTGCAGTACCCTCTGTTGCACCATGAGTTAAAGCAACCTTTACCGATGTTGTATTCTTACACTATTTTTCTAACAGGGTAAAATGCTATGAATGAGGTAATGGAACTCTGAAATACAAGACAGACCCACCATTAATCAAAGTAAAATATTATTCCAATCTCTAAATATTCAATGAAAACTCCAACCAATCCTTAAGTGGGTGCCCCCTAGGATTGTCCAACGACCTGCCTTCAGCCAATTCTTCTGCATTGGAGTGGAGGGAGAAGGGTGTGCTTAGGAGGAGGCGGGACTGTTTATATTCAAATACTTCTTCTTCTAAATCCGTCTTAATTGTCCATGCAATACCAAAGCCGCTTTCAGACTTGTATTGCGGAACATGAGCGGTGAAGTCCATCCGCTCTTTAGCCGGACTCATCAAATATGGCGCTTCCTTACGGACTTATTGCGTCCTGGGCGCTTTCAGACAACAGGAAATGTTGCAGATAAGTCATCACAGCTACGCTCACCCTTCGACCCTGTCTGGAACACTTTCTTGTGCGTTCAGCCAAAACGATGTGCCGCAACATTTCCGTTCTTAAGACATGGGGTCCAGCTGGTGCATATACGCTACATCTCCGAGGTAAAAGACCAGAATGCATAACTGAATGCAAATGTTACAAAGGGCAAAGTCCGCACCATTACCGCTTAAAAGCGCAAGTCTGAAAGGAGCTCATGACACACCTCCCCGTCTATCTGGGAAACTCTGTACCGATTCATGGTCAACTGTCAGTTCTGAAGAGTGTGACGTTATACTTGCAATAACAGCAAGATCTAAATGTTAGTTTGAAATTGTACACACTGTGTCCAGTTAAAGGAATAGTTCACCCACAGAATGATGTAACTTTATTTTCTACTCACCCTCATGGTCAGCAAAACTCTGGAGCACCTATTTAGTATCTCAAATGCAGCCGGCAATCAGGACGGCTTCTCGTTTTCCCCCAACTTTCATATAATGGAGTTCGCTGGGACCAGAGACAAAAAGGTCCATAAAGTCCACAAAACTTATCAATATTCCTCCATACGGCTCGTCCAATGTAATCCAAGTGTCCTGAGTGGGTAGCGTCCATAATTTATTCGAAATGACATCATTTAGTATATTTTTAGAGCCTAAACAGTAGCACATCTTACCTTTACGAAGCGCGCATATGCATGTTCACTACGGCAGCCGCAGCAGACGAGATCGCGCGTTCTCTTTGTCTTTCTTTCTTTGTTTTAAATCAATATCCAACCCCTCGTGTTTGTCCCAGCTTGTCTGCAGCTCTGAGCACAAAAGAAGGCTCTGCTTCACAGGGGAGAACCAAAACTGCTTCCAAACCACTTTTCCGTCTTATTTTAGACACTTTCTACCCCATACAGTTGGAATTTTTGATTCTGAATGATTAGGTATGCATGTGTGTTTTTGGTGTTAGCCTTTAGGAGCTGAAATTTGTATATATATATATATATATATATATATAAAAACATGCGCTTTTGCATCCACTTATGGCCTCCCCTATGTGAGTAATGGTCTCTCCCTGGCCACCCCAGTGAAAAATTTCTGGCTCCGCCACTGAAACCTGGTACTGGAAAGTATCCTTATATCTTTTTAGTAATTATGTAGTTGAATTGATGTGAACAAAATCTCAGAGGGACATTAAATTGGATAAAATCCAAGCAGCTTCTGTTTCTGGTTCCCATCATAACCATCCATGTAAACCTCCCCGATGACTCAGATCAGTCATAACTGAGATACTAGAGATAATTTGAAATTCCTGCCACAGGACGATCATTAACAGATGTTCCAGTGCGGGCTTTCAGCATGCGTGCTGCTTTATTGGGCAGAAATATGTTAACCTTGGTACCAGTCTTACCCACTTCGGACTTTAGGTGCCAGGAACTGGGAGTCAGTGGGACGGCTGAGGAGTCATGCCAACAGGTGCTCCGGAGGGACCAGGGAACGAGGATAGGCATCCCATCCTGGGACCCCATCAGCGGCTGGAACCTGGAGCTGGGCATCCCAGACCTCATCAGAAGCAGGGACCAGCTACTGGAGACGGCCGTCCCGTCCCAGGACCTTACAGGAGGCGGGCACCAGCGGACGGGGATGGGCCAACCTTCCTCGGACCCCATCTGGAGCAGGATCAGGATAGGCGTCTGACTCCAAGTCCCCCTCTGGAACAGGAATCATCTCACTGTGGTGTTTTTTGTTTTTTTTTGTATTCAGATTTTTGTTGTTTTTTTATTTTCAAAAATAAGAATTTGAACTAAAAATACTGAGTTCAGTTCAGGCTTGAAGCAAAGAAAGTCCATGAGTTGGGTCATGGACCAGCTTCCAGCAGTTCTGCTGCCATCTGCTGGTCCTACCAGGTCCCACTGGTTTCATTCTCCTGGTTTACAAACAAAATCTCTTAAAAACAGGTCCGAGTGCCACTTCTCTGCAAATTTCTGTTTAAAATTAAACTACCTGATACGGCACGTATACCGGACCAAACTTAAGTACTGATTTACAACAGTCCCTTTAAAATAACTGAAGTAAACAGAGACAGTTTAGTAAAAACATTTTATTGGTTGTGGATAGTTGTGGGTTTTTTTTTGTCATCCACTGTACAGCTTACAGTATTTTATGAACATTGTGGGGAAAGAAAGTTAATACTACATAACAGACATAATATAAAACTAACCAACATGTAAATCTGGACCCAAACGTTGGAGACGGACCAAATGAAGCCAGGTTCATCGATGCATTCAGCTGCAGTCTGGGGGGACAGCCAAGCTCTTCTCTTTTGTCTTCTGCAAATATTTCTGGAAGAGAAGGAACAAGAAAATGAGAGGGTGTCTAAATAAAGCCAGCCCCGTCCAGACTTCTGCAGCACAGACTGATAACGGACGAGTCAAATATAAAACAATCCGGTATGTGATCTCTGCGCATGCATGAAGCAGCAGAGTTAACGGTGCATCCCGATGCCAATGGGAGTGGTTTACTCTTCCTCCTCTTTAACAACAATCATCTCTCAGCACCAACTGCTTCATGATGCTCAACATGGCCTCTGTGGTCGTCTTCCTCAGTGTGATGAGAACTAACCCTGAACTCCAGGTCATTTTGTGTTTATTTTTGATCCGCTTGACGTCTTTTAATCTTAGTCTGCATCCAGACATGTTCCAGGACAGCCTCAGCTGTCAGATTATGAGGCTAAAGTGATGCAACGCCGGGATCAGACTACGTGAATTTAGCCCGACTGTGGCCCCACAGACACGTCGCAGACAAACACTCACCGTCTGCCTGATTCTGCGCTGTCAGATTGCAGAACGTTGCGTCTTTACCCAGTGCTGTGTGACATCACTAAAGATGGATGACTCATGACCATGACACAAAGTCTGGCGTGTCAGAATTTTAATTTTTCCTATGGTGTGACCAGTAGGAAGACCGAGTCCCCCACTACCAACAGACCGCTCCATGGAACATATGTTAAGTCTTTTACAGGTTAATGTGTTGCTTCAAGTTCTACAGACCATATGAAAAATCCCAAAACTGCCTTTTTCCAGCGAGAGAAGCTCATTTCAGACATTAATATCCTGTAAAATCTTGATGCATGAGAAAATGTATTATTTTTTTCTGTCCATGACACCAGACGGACTCTGTACGGAGCCGAGGACAGACACCATCATCCAAAATGCGTCCTTTGCCATGAGTGACAGCTGCTTGTCCAGCCTCCCCGTCCCGTGCCGCTGGCGACGGCCCATTCTCTTCGTGTGGTCACTACCCAGTACAAGACATCGTACGAATTTTTGACACTGTGTCTGTTAATCTGACATAGCAACTGTCATGAACAACAACAACAAAAAAAAAATCATGTAGTCTGATCCAGGCGTAACATCAGTGTACCAACCGATCCACCACCGTGAAGGCCGACCAGAACAAGACATCAGAACTTCTTACTACCAGATTGTAAAGGGTTAATACTCACGAAGCTGTGAAGGTTTTTACCTGCAGGTTCTCGTAGTGTTTGCGGGTCTTGCAGTGGTTGATCTCTGCCACCTTGTTCCCACTGAAGAAGCGACTGCACGCCTTACAGAAAAACCCTGTTTTTGGGATCAGATACTCCAAACCTGTCCACACAAACATAAACACAAACAAACATAAACACAAACAACAAGTCTTTCTGCCACAATCTTTACAGCAAAGGTTTAATGAACAGCACGTCATCATGACTGAACACCGATTCTCACCAACAGGTTTACTGGGGTCATACGGAGGAAGCTGTTGATCCGTATCCATGGTAACCTCCATCTTTGACTCCGTCGTCTCGCTCTCCTCTCCGGTCTTGCTGTGGTCCTCGGCCTTCTCCAGCTTTTCTGTGAAAGACAAATGTCTTCATGATGCAGCACGAGGACTAAAGGCCCGTTTATGAATAATTCGGTTGAATTTCTGTTATTTGAAACTGCAGCTTTCTGGAGGAACTGTCTGAATGCAGCGTGATAAAGGGCCAAGTCTGCAATATCACCGCTTTCCAGCACAAGTCTGACAGGGGCTTTATAAAGCTGCAGCTTGTTAACACCGCCTGCTGAGCTGGAGATGTCAGCGATGGTCTGAGCATCCCAACCAGAGCGCCTCTGAGCCGACGTGATGCTGAAACCAGGAAAACTGAGCTTACCTGCGCCGTCCTGCTCCTCCCGTCCGTTGGACATGTCCCCGTCCTCGCTGTTGGTGTGACTGTGAGGAAGAGGACTGCTCTCTTTCTCCCCTTCAGTCACGACACCGTCTGTTGGGCTGCTGGAGGAAGAGTCTTCCAGAAGAGGGGCGGGATCAACATCTGCGCCGGAGTCCGGAGCAGCTTTCAGCTCCACGTCTGAGGAGAAATCAGACTTCAGGAAAAAAGCTCTTTTTGAGATTTAATGAGACAGTTTGTAGAGTGTAAAACTGCACCTGGCTCAGCTTTGGGTTCATCCTGGAGGTCTTCAGGTTGACACGCTGGAACCAGCGTTTCACTGGAAGCTTCCGCTTGTGAGGCCGATGGGGGAGATCCAGGAGGGATCAGGTCTGGATCGGATGTTAGACCATCTGACACCTCAGCAACCGGCTCGCTCACATCTTCACACTTTGCTGTCGGCTCGTCAGAGTTTTCCTGGACCCCAGCGTCCTCCATGGGCGCTTCCTGAAGGAGCACATGACAGTCATCATGAGGAAGACGAAGTCTGGAGCACAATCCAAGCAGGATGATGTCATCTGTTAGTCTGGAGGGAATACTTTACTCTGCTCTTCTCTCTCGCTCTAACACTGAAGGATAAAGCAAAATGCTGTAAAACACGGATGTTTAACTCTGTTTTCTTTCCTGCTGTTGTGGTTCAGACACAACGACACTGAGGAACCTTTATGATTAATTAATCACAGCGTTTAACCCTTTATAACCTCCAATAGAAATGGCCCGTCGATGCCTGCTCTGTCATTTTCGTGCATGGTGGGGTCAGAAGGTTTGTATTCTCTATAACTTGTACAACTTACAGCCTGGCCGGCTGCTGCCTGTTGAGTGCGTGCGCACTGCAGTAACGATGCTATGGCAAATTAGTATCGTATCCAGATACTCCAAAAAGTATCAATACTCAAACGCTGTATCAATATTTTAACAACCCTAATATATACATACATACATATATATATCATATACAGTATGTTAGGGGTGCAATAATACAAAAAAAATTCACAGTTCGTTCGATACTTTAGTGTCACGGTTCGATATTTTTTCGATACCAAAAACAAAACAATGTCCTGCCTTTTTCAACCCAATATCCTTTAGTCCACAACGGCCACCATACTTAACATGAAACCCAAAGTAGTTCCAGACGCCACAGCTGAACGTAGCTGAACACAGATTGTAGGAAAACAAGTTGATTAAATAAATGAACAACTTTGTATTGTTTGATTTTCGATACACAGTTGTCACGGTTCGATATGCATACGTGCATTGTTGCACCCCTAATGTGTACATGTGTATTAATCTGAAGGTTAACAGGGAACTTCCCGCGCCCGCCCTGTTTTCAAAGGGTTAACACCGTGATTGGTTGTGAAACCGAGTGATGGTGACGTCTCTCATCTTACCTCTGGCACGTCCTGTTGTTCAGGTGTGGGATGCTCTTCCTGTGATGTTTCCATGGCAACAGCAGGAGAGGGAAGATCTGCCACGTCTCCGACTTCGTCGACGGTGACGAAGTCACTCATGTTGAAGGGGAAGTCTTCAGACTCGTCATCCTCCGTCTGAGTTCACAACACACACCCAGAATCACCAGACTGAACGACGTTTTACCCGTCAGTGTGTGTGTGCACGTGTGTGAGTGTGTGTGTGTGTGTGCATGTTTGTGTGTGTGTGTCCTCACCTGTCTGGCTTCGTCCTCCTCACCGTACCGCTCATCCATCCAGGAGCTCTGCCTGTAGCCCTCGGACCTGTAGGAAGACCTGGACCCAGATCCTTCCCTGTAGCCTCTCTTCCTCTCCCTCCTCTCCCTCTCTCTCCTCTCCCACTCCCTCCTCTCCTCCTCCCTCCTCTCCCTCTCCTTCCTGGCTTTCTCAGCGCGCTCCTTCTCCCTCTTGGCCCTCTCCTTCTCCCAGGCCCTCCTCTCCCTCTCCCTCCTCTCCCTCTCCCTCACCTCCCTCTCCCGCCTGTAGTCCCTGTCTTTCCTCTCCATCCCCTCCTCCTCTTCCTCCTTCCCCTCCTTCTCCTCCTCCTCCTCCTCCTCCTGTGAGGCTGACTCCTTGGCCTCCTCTGCAGCCTCTGTCTTGGCTTGCTGTGGTTTCCCAGCGGGGGGCGCTGCAGCTTTCCCGGCGGTTCTGGTCCTGCACTCCACGAGCAGCGCGTTCACCATTGCCTGCGTCATCTGCTCAGACCAGAGTTAAAAAACAAACGTTAAAATCTGATGATCCATCAGCTGACGACTCCGACCTCACAGACAGCTACCTTGGGGAGCTCGGGCATGGCCACCTCGTTAGGGGCTGAGCTGCCATCAGTAGGGGGCGCTTGTGTCTCCTCTCCAGCTGGCGTGGAGTCCTTCCCCTCCTCCGACGAGCCGCCATCTTTCTTCTCTTCAGCAGCTGGCGTAGAGTCCTTCCCTTCTTCCGACGAGCCGCCATCTTTCTTCTCTTCAGCAGCTGGCGTTTCCTTCACCTCCGTCACTGAATCTGCGTCTGGTGCAGCTGGAGACTCAGAAACAACCTGCTCCTCCTTTTTAACACCGTCATCTCCTCCCAAAGACTGATCTTCAGCCGTCTCCATCTTCTCATCCCCGTCTTTTTCCGTCTCCTCCAGCGGAGCTTCTGATTTCTCCTCATGTGCTGCTGCTTCTTCTTCTGCAGCTGCTGCCGGCTGGCTGCCGTCCCCGTTAGCAGGTTTATCCTGAAACCAAACACACCCAGAGTTCAGTGGTGGAGGATTTACGACTAGATCGATGGTCTCCACCGACCAGACATCAGTCTAGACTAGGGATGTCGAGATTCACCGATTTGAATCGGTGGTCTGACACAGACGTGTGTGATGCGACTGCACCAGTAGCTTCAGTGTGCATCAGATACAACTGGCAGCTAATTGTGCAACGCATCTTCCTCGGTGTGTCTGAATCGGTAAAAACCCATGGTTACACCAATTATTACATACTTTGTCTCTTCTTCACCCGTATTTCTGAGGTGCCTTGAACGTACCATCACTATCTTTTAATTTTAGCTTTAAAACATCGGAGCCGGGTGGTGCAGCTGCAGTAAACAGCAAACACAGAGGGAGTGAGACAGCAGGTGAACAGGACATATTTAGCATCACTGAGGACACACAAAGCAAAAGTTTGGCGATACTTGAAAGATGGAAAACTTTACAAGGAATCCGTGGTTTAAAAACAATGTTGCGCTGCTATAAAAGACGGCAGCAGCATGACGAACATGGCAAGGAGAGCAGCATGGTGTGGATACGCTGCTCCCTCCAACATCTTCCTCAGATGATTCTACCGATGAACATAAATACGAGGTGAGCAGAAACAAAACTGGGTGAGAAACTTATCCAGTTTTTTTCTTTAAAAAAACAAAGCAAACACTTCCTGACAGCATCTCTGTCTGTACCAAAGTGAACTGCATCAGTTTAAGGTGGATTAATTTGTTTGATTTGTAGAAAACAATCAAAAACATCCTTCACTGGGAGAGGGAGAAGGTAAAATAATTGCGATGATGCTTAGAAACCAGATTAGGACTTTTAAATTCTTTGTTTTGTGTTAATTGTTTTGAATTGCATTATATAAAGTCAAATCGTGGGTGAGTTGCATCGCATCGGCTGGGGGCTTCACTGTATTGTTAATCTATCGTATTGCTGGCAGTGTATTGAATTGGCCTCCTTAGTGGGGATTCACATCCCTAGTCTAGACTGTGTCGTGCTGTCGGTCCCTTCCAGGTCATCAGATTCTGATCCTGATTAGTCCAGTGGAGCCTCTGCTTCTGCTAATAACGAGTAGTTTCCTCAGGCAGTGCACTGAGGAACAGCGAGGTCAGAACCACGGTCTTCCAGCAACCCCACAAATCCCTGAGTCTAGACGGTATCTTTCTCTGCAGTCTCTAAATGGGAACATTTCCTTCTCTAAACAGGAGTACCCGGTTGTCTCAGTGTCAGGAGGTATTTTCCCTTCATGCTACCTTTATGCAAAGCATGAGTCGGGGAACTGTTAAGTGTGGTTCAGTGTTTCCTTAGAGAGTCCGAGATCTTTTATCAAAACAAAACCAAATAAATGTTAAAAAAAAAAATCGCAATGTGTAGCATGTAAAATTGCAGTTCTGACCCTCTGACCTCTATTACAGTGTAACTAGGTAAAAACAAACAAAAACAAAATAAACTTTTCTGCTGGGTGGTTGCCAATTGAGAAATTTTGCATTTTTATAGCTTGTGGACAACACTGATGAGGGAAATAGAGGACCACAGGAACTAAACCCTGAGTGCTTGTGTGTTTTTGTTAAACGAGATTGTATACAACCCATGTTTTTGTTCATTTTGATGTCTTTTTTTTTGTGGTCACTTGTTTGCAATTGTTGTTTTGCCTTATTCTATATGGTTTTACTTTGATTATGTTCAATAATTTATGCTGATCTATCTTAAAAGGGACTTGAGGCAGGAATTAAAAAAACAAACAAACATGAATGTCCCTTTTTTTTTTCTTTCATACGAATGGGTGATGAAGCGCTAAATACCAAAAATAACGTTTCCACCCATGTTTCTCTCCGTTGCCTTGAACAGGCTGTGTGCTGCAAAATGCGCTGCAATTCGGTGTCCGAATTTCCCGCGCTGCCCTGCGGACGTGACATCAAATGACCTACATCCGCAGTTTTGATCCAGGAAGAAGACGGTCGCGTTAAATTATAACACTGTAAGCGATAGTTATGGATTCTTCTGCCGTCAGAATATGATCTAGATCAACTGAAAGACACTCAAAAGTGTAACTACAAAGAAAAAGCTTAGTAAACAACATTATAGCTTCAGTTTGTGCACGCTCCCGTGACTGCTTGGTTTCGTGGCTGCAGTTACCTGAAGCGCCAGTCGCAAGTTTCGTTTCTTAATCTTGCCTCAAGTCCCTTTAAAGTGGCACTATTAAGCTGATTTCTGGCCAATCTATTTTAGTACGAGTCCACAAGGGCAGGAATTAATCCAAAATTTTTCACAAACTCCTTTACTTTCTTATACCGATCGTCTCTGTAGGTCCTCAGGTCAACCTCAGCCAGAAACAGAATGAATGGCTAAAACATAGACCGCTTACTTCCAGAACGGTGTTGAGAGCACACACATCAGCCGTTGTCACCTGCACGTTTTTAACCCAGTCCTTACGTTTGTAGCCACCTCCATGTTGATCTGTTGTCACATGTAGCTAACGTTACGTTTGTAGCATCCTTCTGAGTACCCACATCTGTTGTTTATCACATGTGTGTTAGCTGCTGGTAGCGATGAGGTTGGTGACTGGGAATTTACTGTTGTCACTAAAACTGAAGTAGAAATATTTCTATAGAACCAGCATGTTCAGCACCATGGAAACTGAATGTAGACACACACTGGAAAACTCAAACATGCGTTCATGTGATAAAAGACTATGCCAGTCCTTCGTCTGATTAATATTCAACACTATAATTATAGTGAATTAACTCATTGACTGCCAGACCTTTTCCAAACAGAGCGCTCCATGTTGCCAGGATTTTTAAGCATTTTTACTGATTCTTGGAGAGCCACAGAATATTGTGTATTATGCCTATGCAAACATTGAATGTACCAAAGGAAAGCTTAGACTCTCTTCTTTTATAAGAAAAAAAAAAACATTTGTTTCGAGCTTTTTTTCATTCTTTAGTAATCTGCAGTAGAACATGGGTTTGTTGCAGCCAAAATGCCTGTTTCTGACCAAAAATATGAGAAAACAAGCTTTAAATGCTGCAATGCACTTCAAGTGGAAAAGTCTTTGTTGCCAATATTTTTTTTTACTTTAGTAACACCTTCATCATCTTAGCAGCTGTTTACTTCTATGAAACAACAAAAACAACACTGAGAAAAGAGTTTTGGTGGCAAAATAATCATTCACTTGCTGTATAAGCCACAACAAGTTTGTTTCAGAACATAACATTTGACAGAAACGTCTCTGTCCATCTCTCCCTCCCTCCTGACACTGCCATCTACTGGATCGGATGAGAATTACAGAAATAAAGACAACCAACACGAGATATTGTTATCCGTGAGGAGTGACCTGATAAGAGCAAAAACTGGAGTAAATTTAGGTAAAGACTATGCTAGATGGGCCCAAACAAACGTTTTCCACGCCATCAAAACGCAGAAATGGCGACTTTCCTCCTGGATCGGTAAGCTAACTTGTTTGCTAACGTGGCTTGTTTGCTAACGTGGCTAACGTTAGCTGTCAGTTATAAACTCCTCTGGTGTTACTTGTTGGACATGCTGCAGACTGTTGGTCACTTGCCGTATCAGCAGTGAGTCTGGCATCCCAGCAGCTGGAGTTGTTTCTCTGCCGTTGCAACTACAACCTACACACGTGATGTCGCTGTTCTGTCCGTGTTCCATATTCAACCTTTAAGTCTGTCCATCGTGTAAACGCAACTGGTCAATCACAGATGTATGTAAACATGTCAGCTGGAATCTGATCAGATTGATTTTAACTAAACAGATGAAACATTTATCCATGTAAACAAACCGGCTCAGCACTGTATTTACTAACGTGGTGTTGTTTCATTCTTGGTTCAGAGTCCAGCAAAGCTTCCTAAACAGGAAGAGTGCAACTCTCAGCCACGCAGAGCGACTAACCTCGGCTACGTCCCGGTACGCGGCGATGACTTTACTGCTGGGTTTGGGGTCGGCCTTGCGGGAGAAAAACAGCGGGTTGCTCTGGATGATGCACGGAAACATCTGGAAGCGTTTGTAAACAGACAAGGCCATCGCTGCGGTCGCCATCTCACAGATGACCTGATGAGGAGAAAAAAACGCACACTTTATCCACTCAAACTGGAACAGACTCAACTGGGAGTACTGGTTAAACAAGCACCAGATTAGCATGCTTGCAACAGCTCTCACCATGTTACTGAGCACCAAAGTCTTGATGACGGTGCCAAAGCGCCGCACCAGTTTCTGGACCTCGGAGGAGCCAGCCGGTGTGTCCGGAACGTTCTTGATGACCAGCAGGCAGTTCCATCCGACCAGAGCGGAGCTCTCCTGCAGGACACGCATCATAACGTCACGTTTGAGGATTCAAAGGCTCCATAAATGCTCCAGACTTTTAAATGGACACTTCTATTTATAAACAGTCACAAATAACAAGCAACTCTTCCAGTAACAAAGATGAACCAGTTATACTCACTAATGGATCCACTGGACTCATGAGGATATTATACAGAGCAACCTGTGTGAGGACATTTAACAACTTGGTTAGTCTTAGTTTATTGGTAAACAATAAAAAATGAAAGAATATCAGAAGACCCATGTTAATTTAACCCTTTAAACTCCAAGACAGATTTTGCCTGCCTGTTTTTTTTATGTCAGCATCCAGACATCATGTTCCAGTTCAGCCTCAGTTGTCAGATTATGAGGCTAAAATGATGTAAAATTAATGTTCAACAGATAAAGCAACATAAAGGCAAACCAGAACCAGAGTTTATTACAAACAGAACTTTGTAGAAACAACACACAGATCAACAGTGACCAAGCCTTTACTCATCTGCATATCATTCTCTCAGTCTGGGCTATTAGGCATTGAAACAAACACACAACAGAAACTATTTACATGTTTACACTTTTCCCTAATTTCCAGTTATTTCTCCTATTATTACCTTCTATTCACACAAAACCAATTCCAACTCAGCTGCATCAGAAAGCTCTTCTTTCTTTATTCCAGCCAAAGAGGACCATTATTTTTCTTCTTTTCAGACACACACAGAACTTTCTGCTCACTTGCTGATCTTTGGCTGCTCCTGATTGGACGTTACCATCAATTGGAGCGCTCTGACTGGTGGAAATTTGGACAGGAAGTGGCTTCATCATCATTTACAAGTCTAAATAGAGGTCTCTTAGCAACATGGTAGTGACAGTGATCTTTTTATGATGAAGATGGGATAAATAATAGTGTTATCATGGATCATTATGGATTTACCAGATAGTCTCTCTGAATAAACATTTAGTGTTTGGATTGTAAACCTCCTGGATGGGATATAAATGTCTGGAAAACCTCCACAGATCACCTAAAGGGTACACTATCCATCACAGTTTACCCCATTTAGTTACACTGTACAATGTAATCAGCATCCTGAGATGCTGATGACGGTGGAAGTGACCGCATCCGGCAATCTGCTTGAGTTTTAAGGGTTAAACATCTTCATCAGTGGGGTTGGAGGAAGATGAGGGGCGTACCGGTGTGTTCAGGCTGATGTGTTGTTTGATGAGAGTCATTTTTACTTCGCTGTCATTAATCTTTGCAGGTTTGAAGCTGTGGACCTTCACCATCTCTTCAGCAACTTCCAGGTCAGACAGCGACACCAGAGCCTGAAATTTAAAAAAAATAATAATAATAAAAAAAAAATCAACTTGAACATATGATTTCAAGTAAATGATCAAATTATTATCATTAAAGCGATTTTTTTTTTAGTAACACCAAGCAGTTCGTACAGAAAACATCCTGCTGACCAGATGAATTTAAGTCATCGTATGCCTGAAACTTTCTTTCAGACGGAGGACGGAGGACGGTTAGCTCCAGATGAAAATATTCACTGTTGTTAAGTGTTTGAAGCTATCACTGTAAAAGGGTTTATTCCCAGGACTGACATTTAAACTTTTCATATAACTAAAAGGTAAACCCTAAACAAAGTCCTGATAATCCTGAGGGGTCAGAAACTACTTGGGCTGCTTAAATACTTCTGATTTGGCCCCTAATATAACACATAATTTTTCTTAAAGAATTATACCCATGACTGGTTTCCTTTTATGTAGAACAACTTCATCTATGTTTAATAGTTTCGTTTCACTTCATTAACATACTGGGTCAAAAGACCCTCTTGTCCATCCCAGTTTCACACACATGATAAATATTCTTGCATCAGATCACATCTCTGCTTTTTGGTCCACCAACATAAGCAAAAAGGAGATTTTCTGATGTGAACCTTCCAGTGATGCTGCCAGCAGCTCATCAGGTTACTTTATTTTGTTATGGCACAGTGGAAAAGTCAAATAACTGGCCTGATCACTGGATCCAAGAAAGTCTCTGTCCACTCACAGAAAGCTGCTATACAGAAGTGAGAGCATCATGTGTTGGAAATGACTCATTTAAAAATATCTCTGATTAGGGATGTATACCGAGTACCGGTATCGTTTGGTACCGGTTCCTAATCTTAACGATACCAGGGTACCGTTAAGATTCTGGACAAACGATACTCTTATTGATACTTTTTGAACATCTACCTAACCATCGAGTTATCATTACACAGTCAAATAATCACAGTGATGGAATACGACAGACACAATTCCCTTATTCTCCCAGCTGTCCTTCACCCACTTTTATGTCCAGGCTTCTTCAACATCATCTACAAATATTCTCCACCACTGATCTTGTAACATCTTTAATGTCTTTATTATTTACTCTAAATTATGTTATAGTATCAAAAAATCGAAAATACCGGATCAAAAGATCAATTATCGTATCGAACCAACACCTAATCTTGACGCTTAAAAATCATATAAAAGGTGAGCAGTTTGTTAGTGAGACAGAAACTGTAACTGATGGTCCTGATGAGAGGGATGCTGCAATATCTGGATCAACTTCAGTCTCCGTTCAGAGTTTCATAAGTTACAGACTACACGGAGCACAAGGATGGAGGCATTATCCATGGATCTGCATGGATCATGTGACAATTTCAATGAAAATGTCGGTTACACACTGATGGTGAAGATCTTAAACTCACTCTGAAGCTGACAAAGCCCCAAAAAATAGACATGTGATGACAAAAATACTTATCCATAACCTACAGATTAGCAAAAAGTAATCTGCTGATTGGTTGACACTGGAGAGTTTTTCATTATACCACTAGAGGGATGACAAGTACCACCAATGGTACATGTTCTACAGTTTAAAAACAGAAGGGGTCATCAGCCATGGTAGGCGTGGATAAGCACCGTCTCCAAATATCTATAACCAAATTGTTTGAATTTTGTCTTCTCAAATAAAATCTTACAGTGACACCATATTTTCCCCCGTTTTTCTTTATATTGCTGTAATATTTAGTCTCATCAACAGGATGTTTTATCTGGATTTGGTGATCTGGGAAGTCAATTCCTGGATCAGAATAATCTAATCTGATGTTGCTTTGAACAACCAGGATGAAAAAAAAAAAACAGGATTCCCCAATCCGGATAACTTTTATCCAGATTAAAACTCTTGAACAACTGGCCCCTGGAACTTTTTTCTTCAGCTTTAAACTGATCTTTATGCCTTTGATATAATTTCTGAGTAAAGTCAGACAGTCAGAATCAGGAGGTCGGTCCTTCTGCAGACCATCACATACCGTTGATACTAACCTTTCCAATTTGTGCTGCCAAAATGATGCTGGACGGCACCCCGAAGGACTGGACCAGCTGCATGATGTCACTCTCTGAGCAGCCGGACTCAGGAAGTCCTGTGATCAACACCTTACACTTCTGTTGAAGACAAAATGTTGAAATATAAACCAACTTTTCTTTTCCACTGACTCTGACCTGAGAAGTAAATGAGGCATCGCTTACCTGATCTTCAGCCTTGTTGTCAGCTTCACCTTCTGCTGGGTGGAGTCAGAGCAGGATGGAGAGTGAAAGAGGAAAAAGCTTTAAAAAAAAATTACTTAAACTAATTCAAAAGTCTGAAGATAAACAACTTTTCTTCAATTTGTTTTACAGAGAGGAAGATATCATTTCACTTTTTGACTTTGTGACTCCTTTATGAGAACGTAGAGAATAGCTTCTTACCAGAGGCTTTCCCAGCGACACCTTTGTCCTGGTCTGGGGCCGCTTTGCTGTGAGGAGAGGAGAGGGAATAACTGGATGGATCCAGTGAATAACTGAAATCTGCAGTGACTGCAGAGCATGCAGAGCTAAAGAATAAATAGGAAGAGGTTCAACAAACTTTGACGAACCTGTTGGCATTAGAAACCTCTCTACCTTTAGGTTTCTGCAAGAAGACAAATACAAAGCACAAAGTTAAAATTACACACGACAGCATCAGCATGTGAGCCAGACTCAGTGGTTTTACTGGTATCTCAACTTTCTGGGATATTATCTGCGATTATTCTGACTAAAACATAAAAGAACATGTAATAAGACGCTGGTTGTAGCTCTTCTGCCACAGGAAGAAGATGGTAAATACGGCAGCTCCTACAGCCGAGTCTCCATGACAACACCGGACCATCTTCACTCATTTCCTGTGTCTGTTTGATTCGTCACGAGCTTGATTCAATCACATTTCTATTGAATCCAATTCAACATAATTTCATTCAGATATCTATGCAACACCAACTTTTCCTGAATATTCCTGAGGATGTTTACATCAACATCAAAACCAGACATCATGGGATAATCTGATTACTGTAATGATCTGATATTACTTGGAAAAATGGCTGTCTACATTTAACAGTCCTTTATCAGATTTATTTTTAAGTGCAAATGAGCGTTGTTGGACACTTCAGGGCCACAACTCTAACCACTTTTCATTTCAGGGTAGCCTGTACTTTTTTTTTTAAAACAGCAGAGGCTTATTACATCCGTTGCTACGTCCAGGAGGTCGTAAGCATCAAGGTCTTACCGAGTACCGATGTGTAAATGCTCTCAGCAGTTTGATGAAAACGGGAGGCGGCAACTCACCTTCTCCTGGAGAGAGGAAGTATCTGGTCCGGTCTGTGTCTGAAGGCAACTAACCCCAACTACCTTCCTATAAAAGGATGTCAGGAACCTTAAAATGAATCAGGTTTTCCCTCAAGAAAGTCTGGCATCTTTTATTTGAGGATGCAAAGCAAGATACACTTGTAATCTAATGCTGGCGCCTTTCTATTCTAAGCCTAAAAGCTATATGAACCACCGGGTGCCTTTCCATAAACAATGACATCAGCAAAATGGGGACAGCCACAAGAAGCCATCCACCAAACAGCAACTCGTTTTCATATCACAAGTTACGGCCTGGTTCTGAGCCAGCCCATGCCCCAGAAGGTCATCTAAGGTCACCCAGACTTCCCCCAACTGGGTTTAACATTACGGTAAGATCAACCTTCACAAAGCCTCCCTGTGGGCCTCGACTTCCACACCTTTATGGCAAAAACATAACTAACCTAGCCAGCAAGCAAGAATACAAAATGAAACATAAAAACAGCTCAAAATTTCAAATCAAAGCATACACAAAATACAAAGGTTCAAATTCAGAAACAATAGACAAGTTTCATGGCTACAACAGGGAGAGCTACCTTTTTTGTTGGTTGTTTTTTTTTGCTAAGAACTTCCTGTTAACACAGTAACTGCACATTTTAAACTGAGGAAGCAATTTATATAACGCGCAAATTACAACACGCATACGAAGAGCTCCCAAACTTGACGATTGAAAATTGGATATTGTGAAATCCAAAAAAGGTTCAGGGAGATATTGTGCCATTCGTGTTTGTAGAAACTTGTGGAACACTTGTTTTTTTTAACACTAACAAGCAATGAAAGTCAATGTGGATGTAGTCTACTGAATACTAGGGATGCACCGAAATGAAAATTTGTGGTAAATAAAAATTTAAAATGCTCAGCCGAATACCGAATGCAACTGAATATCAACAAATTAAAGCAGTAACACGAAAGGTCTTTGCAGAAGAACTGACCCTAGATAGTTTGGTTGAACACTTGCTCCAAACTGCAATTTTTTCCTCACTATCCAACAGTTGATACAGATTACAATGTACTACTATGTACGAAGTAGACGGAACCACGGAAATATTTTAGTACAAAAGAATGAAAAGTAAGAAGCACAGAAATATTATAGTTGTAACATTCAGCCTCCCAGTTCATGATTGTAAGCAGGGTTACGAAGTATTAAAACACCTTTTGTAAGGAATAAATGAGAATATTCCCTTTTCAGAGCCACATTGCCATCCAATGACCGCAGACCTTACTCAACAGGAAGTACTTAGCAGAATTTGATCAATTGTGGAAGCAAACCAGAAAAGTCCGTGAAACTTGTCTGTCAGGATAAAAACTTCAATCAAAACTCAGAAGTATACAGCTGTTTATGCTAACTTTTCTTTTTTTTTTTCCAAATCAAGTCAGACTGGATATTACCATTGGTAATATCAATAACATAAACCATAATATCAATTCAGGGGCCTGTACTAAGAAGCTGGATTTTCTCTAATGGAGACAGCGGGTAACCTGGGTTTTCCATCCTACGACGCTGGTTCACTTTTTTACCGGGTAAATCACCACAGTAACTTAACTTGCTTGGGAGCAGATTATGTTCCGGATAAGTTACCATGGTGATTAAGATAAGAGATCAACCACTACCTCCTGACCAATCAGCTCTCTTAGAAAATGTCCTGCCTATTCTTAAAACATCCTGTCAGCGTTGGTGTGGAGTCTTTCGGGATAGATGCACCTTTTGATGTCACTGATGACATCATATATAAAGGTAGATTTTCATTGGATGGACTGCGCTACGTTTGTCAGCTGATGGAGACATATGTTGTAGATATAACTCTTGAAACACTTTTAAATTGCGAAGTCCTGATCAAGCTTTTTTGCCCTCAAGTCAGAGTCATCTGATTTTGAGTATTGGCTGATCTCGAGTCCTGATCCAATACTTCTTTATACATTAAAAATTGAAGAGCAAAAGGCATAGATACAGGATGTACCTTAGTTTACTCACAAAGTAATACATTTTGTTTAGTTTGCCTTTTTACAGGTGTCATGTTTAAAAAATCCAATTGGTGGTTGGGGACACCAACGTATCTTGGGTTCATGGCTTAAAACGTTTGGGAACCACTGGTGTACACCGTTTAAACTAATCACTGTCCACTTCATTAGCCGATGGTAGTATAAACATCACGTTTGCTGTTCATCAATATCTTTACTGGAATGTGTATTAAACTTGTAAAATCTAAAGCAACTTATTAGCAGCTACTTTTCCTCTCTCCGGACTCATTGAGCTTGTCTGATGCTCTCAAAGTTTACCTGCCTGTAGACTCTGCCTTTCTTCCTGTCACCGCTCTCTGCATGCTGTGTTCACGTGCAGAGTATCCTACCACTGCTGCACTTCTAGAGGCGGTGATGCAGCTTATGGACCGTAGTAAAGTCAAACTCAGTGATCAGTCATGTCCATTTCTATTGTACCATGAATTAATAAGTACAAACTCATGGCCAGTCAGCAGTTTTCTGCCAGCATTCTTTCCTGGCTGTTGCTACGGCAACAGTGTTGCTTTTGGTCTGGATGATGTGTGTGTTTGACCTTTTCATATTTCCGGAGAATAAATGGGCTTTATGCACAACTCCACAACTTCATGAACTTAAGCCAGCTGCTTTGTCTCCCGTCTTTTAATACTGGACCAACTGATTAATCCAGGTGTGTCTGGCCAAGGTCATCATGGTTACTGAGGTCAGGCAGGGCTGGAGCCAGGAAACAAAGGAGCTGGCTAAGTTCAGGAAGTAATGGAGTTGTGCATATAGCCCACTGTCTGCTCTGTGTGATTGGTCAGATGCAAACACTGCCCTTTTATGCAAATGCCCTGATCAAGATGGGAAACCCGATTAATTACAGAGTTACAAACCAGCTCCGTAGTACCACTGATCAGGATTGTGAAAGTCTGGGTAAGTCAACCAAGGTAACAGAGATTCTGGGTAGGTCAAACCAGCTTTGTAGAACAGGCCCCAGATCAAACCAATAAAATTAAGACATGTTTTAATGGAATACATAAAAAGATAATAAAGAAAATACAATATCTCAGCAGAATAATAGCAACCAGAAAAGATGATGAACAAAATAATTAACAAGCCGCTGCAGCTCCAACTTCAGCAATAATTATTCAAAATAAGCATTTAGCAATCAATTTAAGTAAATCTTTGGCAAGTTCCCCCGAAGGACTGCACACACACTGAAGCAGGAGGATAATTAATGTATGCATGCACCAGTATTCTACAACGGGTCCTGATCCCCTCTACTAAAGCCCATCGGGACCCTCCACGTTCTTCCCAGATGGATACCACTACTGCCTCCCTAGTGACCCCTCCATTTACTGAATGATCTACTAAGCCTCCTGTTCGAGATCGCCACACGTGCCACGAACGATTCATTAATGGCTCCAATGTGGAATTTGGGGGATTCTTTAGCATCCCTCTATCGAACACTAAGGATCCCCAGGTAGCGTGGGTGATAAATCCCCACGGCCCTGTGTCAGGTCTAAAGTTCCTCTCAGCTTTAAGGTCAACCCGTTGGAGGAGCGCCCCTTTTTGGCAAAAAAATCTGGTATGCCATTGCTGACTAACGGGATCAATGGAACCAACCGGGCCTGAAGCTTCCTGTACAGACATCTGCTGTACTGGGCCAGCTATGGAAGTGGCTCGCTTTGTTGTCTCTTCATGTGCAGGCAAATTCCTTACCATTGCTGCACTCATCTGAGAAACAGACCCTCCGTCCGTTTTTTCTATCTCTCTTACGCTATCCACAGAAGACTCAGATTCTGAACTCTCTGAATCTACAGCCCCATCAGGGACAACAATTTCAACAACTGCATCACCCATCTCCATCTCTTCAGACGTCCCACCCCCTTCTGGAAGTAGGACGTAGTCCAAAACCTTGACCTTTGGTAATAACTCCTCTTCTTCCTTGGGAACATGTTTCCCCGATGTCTGTTCCCCTTCTCCCACGGCAGGTAAACCACCTTCACGACTGGTTTTACACTTGAGCTTTTTGCATTTTTTTTTCTCCTAGTTCGTCTCTGTAAGGACGGAATATGAGAATGAGATTACACCAGTTTGTGACTTTACCAAAAGCCCTGAATATCTTGGACAGTTTCCCCTCGGGACAGATCTGACATCGTAACGGACAAATTAGCTGAAAGTCAGAAATCCCATGTAGTTGCCATGTAACAGAAATCTGCTGCCATTTTAACAATTTTAGATACTTTTAAACGATAAAACCCCAAGAAGAGAATTAACAACATAGTTAAGTGGGTCCATTGCGTCAGCATTCCCTAGACATACTGGAAAGGGGACTATGATGTTTAAGAAAGTGGCAACAACCCAGTTGTAAGCCTGATACATTAACTGGGTTTGCACAAAATTCAAGAAACAGTACTAAAATGGAAGCATCAGGCATCAAAGAAACCCCAACTGCATGGTACACCTTCATCGAGATACATTTCTCCAACAGCATAGCTGCCACATAGACTACAAGTCCCTGCTAAAATGCTCACTATGACTCTCAAATACACAAGAATCAAGCCCACCTAAACAACGCCCCCACTGTTGGGAGTATAGTTTCCATTTCCTTACCTTGCTTGATCCAGCCATGCTGTCGCTCACTCATCTACAAGGTCTTCCTCCCTCACACTCTTTTTGCACCCTTTGGGTACAAAAACCTCGCCCCAGAGGAGGGGCTTGAGCTCGGAGACTTTCCTGTCTAATGAGTGACAACACACTCGTAGGAACTGTTTAATAACTAGGCCAAGAACCACCCCCAAAGAGATGATGATAGGCTCCAGGAACGCCCACAGCCGACCCCCGACCCACTCCACTCTGCTACTGCAGCATCTTTATGAACAACTGCCACTTTTACATTTCCATCTTTGATGTCGTCTGTCTTTGATGTCACAAACACCCCCAATCCCAGAAAGACTTCTGCTTCCTTAAATGTCATATCTTTTGCATATTGTTGTGTAGGACTCTGGTCAGGTGTGCAGTGCATCAGGTTGAGTTCAGCAGCATTATTCAGCATTTATATAGATGAAAAAAAAAAACTGACATAATTTTGCTGCTTAAACATAACAGACTTGGTGTGAAGTCAATGTCTTTTAGTGGTCAGTGTGTAGTGGTATGTAGAAGAGCGCATTTAATTCCAGATATGTGGTCTAGTTCATTTCCACTGTTGAAGTTTTATTTATGTGTCAAACAGCTGCTATTCTGCTAAAGGACAGCTGAAAGTCAAAGCTATCGAGATGTTTTCCTGGGTTTCCAAATTCTCTCCTCAGGTTGACAAACAAAATGTTCAAAATCATTTTAACAATGTAGTTTCAAGAAAGATGCTCCCAAGTCCAGGTAGAGGTCCCGTAGCCTTTTCATCAGTTTTCTCTGAGAGAAATCTAGATTTAAGATGCAGGATTTATTTATTCTTTACACAGTGGAGGAGGTTTATCTGGAATGATAAATGTTTCTTGGTACAGAACATTTTTGTTTTTATGTTATGCTGCCATGTTGTAATGTTAAGAATAAATAAAACTAAAAGACCTTTCAGGAGTGTTGACATGATCTTACACATCCAGTGTTAGGAAACTAAATGACGCAGAATAATTGCGATAATTTCTGACAATAATTGTACCACGACAATCCATTGTGGTGACAACTGAGACATAAATACCTTGTCCAGGGCCTGCAGATGTAAACAGCCACAGGATAACTCTAGTTATTAGTAATGACAGTAATTACTATTAATGCAGAACGTCCCTGTAAAATGAACCTATGAATAAATGAATAAATAAGTGATGTGTAGTCAGAGAGCATTTAGGTTGAAATGCTGAACACTAAAGTTGGTTTTGGAACAAATTATCAGGGTTAAAGCCATGACGGAGGAAAGGTTGAACAGCGCTGCTATTTATCTAATAATTCACCCGTCAGATTGCTGTGAACAGCTGATCACATCTCAAATTAGCCCAGCGCTGCCGCGTGCGGCTGTCTGCAACAGAAGCTGATATGTATGTGTGACCAAGTCTGATTCGGTCTGCCAAAAAGACTCAAAAAGGCAATTCGAGTATGAGGGGCTGTAATTCACACATGAACATGACACATGCCAACAGATTATTGGAAAGCAGTGTGCGTGTGTGTGTGAAAGAGGAAAACACCAACTTATTTATAGTTCTGAAAAACCTCCAGTTAGGGAAACGTGACAAAATGCAGTCCAAGGTAATGACAACAGGTCTGCAGTTTCCCCCAGCTTCCCAGCCTGGGAGGAAGAGATGGGGTTGGGTGTGTAAATTAATACAATGCCAGGGTGACGGCCTCGTGCTGATAGCACCAACAACCTTAAAATCAGCTCTGCTGAATGATGCATTCATGAAGTCTAACAGGTAATCTCCCTATTACAGCTTTACAGTGTCAACATGACAAATGATGCAACTTACTAATTTTCTACCAATGCCTAAAACTGTTTTTTTTTTTTTTATTCACTCTAGACAGAAGAATGTTAACATTTTTAAGTCTTGATCAAAACCGTCTCATTCAGTGGAGTTGTGCTAAATATTCCTTAAGTTAATATCTCAGATATTGTGCTGATGTTAATGAAACCTACAAATGATCCATTTTAAACCATAATCCGACTCTGAAACTCTTACAATGGGAGGTTTCAGCTGTGCACCGTCCTGCTATGTGCGTGACACTGTTAGCATAACGCGCTACAGGTGAAGCGGAGTGTTCCCATCTTCCCTTTCCAGTAGGTTTAAAAACTCGGATGATTGTGTTTGAGTTTCGGGTGGTTGACGTGGCGCGCGTTCTGTCCGCAGCATTGGCGGAAGCGCGTTTCCCTGTAATGATGTGCCTGTGTGGGGCCGCATCACAGAGAGCAGCTATGACATGCAGTCATGTAAATCTGACAAATAAAACAGTAAACCAGTATTAATACCTCATCTGGAGCAGATGGGTTAGACTTTAACTGATGTCTGTTGTGACTTGGTGTTGGATAGAAAACCAGATCAAAATCTAATAACTTGACTCTGTAGGCAGGTTCTGGGTCTGGAGGGGAAGGTGGGGCGGGGCGCCTGCATGGTAGGGGAAACTAGTCTGTCTCAGATCTCCAGTTAAACTCACAACCTGTGTCTCAGTGTGCATGACGTGCACTTTATATGAAGCTGGTTAAAAGTTAAACACAATTCTAAGAGAAATATGACCACAACCACCCAATGCAACCAAAGACCGGAAGCCCCATCAGAGCCTCGTACCTTGGCTACAGAAGCTGTGATTTCCTTCTCTCTGATGCGGAGGTTTGGAGAGGAAGCCAAGGCCTGGGCGTCCTCGGCCTTCACCATGCACACAGAGGCCTGAAACCAGCAAGGACATCAGTCATGACATGATACACAGAAACTACCTCAGCTGTATCGCTGATAGTTAAACTGACCTTCTGGCTTTGGTCCTTCTCGCCCTCTTCCTCGGAGCCCGCCATCAGGATCACGTTATTAATCTTCCCAAAGGATCCAACCAAGTCGGTGACTTCTTGTTCTGTGGCATCTGTTGGGATGCCTGTCAGATAGACCAGACGGTCTGCGACAGATGGGCTCTGGGAGGCGGGAGTCACCACCTTCTTCTTCTTCTTGACTGGTGGAGGTTTAACAGACTGGACACAAACAGCAGCATTTTATTCCACAATTTTCTCCACATCACAGAAAATCTACTGATGTAAACGACCGTGCTAACAGTTGGGTCTGAGGCTTTCTGTGGATGCTGCGCACCGTCTTGCTTGTTTTGACTGTTGACTTCGTCGCACCCTTCACGCTTTTAGAGGGAGGATGTTTGGCGCCGAGACCTGCTGCAGATGAAGCCTGGCTTCTTTCAGCAGAGCTCTTAGATAAACTGTCATATGGGCGCTTCAGACCACTGCGAGGAAAACTCCCTGTAGACGAATCAGAAAGAAGAAAAAACATACATGAAGAAATAAATCATGTAATGATATAGAGATGAGAGGAATATTTCCATCCTGATAAATACACTAGGCCTAAGTGATAAATTGAAAATTCACAGAAACAAAATTTACAATGACCACCGTTTAGTAGGGGTGAGAGAAAACATCGACAAGCAGATAATTTGCCATATTTTGTGTTGCAATCTTGTATCGATATTAAAAGATACCAAATCGGTGTTTTTTACTAACGAAATTTTGCAAGATCTTGTTCCATCAGCGTTGGTCCAGCATGTAGAAAAGTGGCCGTTATTGTGAAAGAACTTCATATCCCAGCATTCCTTTCAGAATCATGTGACTACTGAGCAGCTGCTGCTACAGACTGACTTGCTTTGAAGCTGCTTATAATGTTCTGGTTTTAAGTTGTTGGTTAAGTTACCAAGTTGTCAGAAACTGCGAGTATCTGATATGGCAGCATTGCTGATGTTTAATGTGCCTTTGAAACCTAATTGCTTTGATGAAGTGAAGTGTAACTCCAAAGTTATTTAGGTGAATGAATCACACTGTTGTTAAAGTCATTGTAATACTGTACTTTATTAACTTCAAGGCTTGTAAGCTACAGTTTGCACCATTTTAATAAATGGAAATAATTTTCTAAATACATCTTTGATTCAGTTTTTCTAGAAATTGCAAGCGGTAGACTCTCTGTCCAGAGACATATCGTGTAATTGATTTTTTTTTTAGTTTTCGGTTCAATCAATTCAATCCAAGTAAATAGAACATTCACAAGATGCCACCAAAATCCCTCTGTCCCTTTCAAGTCTTTCAGATAATTATAAGTGTATCAGATAATATTGAATTGCATCGAGTCACATCGTTGGCTGAATATGGTGACATATGTTGTATCAAGAGCTGAATTTTGGTGCATCGCTACAGCCCTATCGTTGAGGATACGTTGGCATATTCGTTTTTTTTTTTTTTAAGTAGTTTTTGTCTCTTTTGGGTGTGTGTAGGTCAGCTACATTCATGTCCCCTTAAAACGCTGTGTGAGGTGGATTCACGTGACCACATATGCAGTTCCACCTTCAGAAGCGCAGCAGCTGTCGGCTACTCTGCTATCAGACAGCTGCTTTCATGTGAACCGGACATGCAGAGATGCAGTGCACACAGGCCTGTTGTGAATCTGTCATAAGTCTTTGAAGATGTCATAAATCTCACGAAAAAGGAGGACAAAGTGTTCTTTAGTAGATTCTGGTCACCACTGAATTAAAACCACCTAAAATCCCCAAATCAGCTTTTCTCAACAAGAAAATGCCAAATACGGATTTAATTGTTTATAAAAAATTAACAGTTCAACTTGATATATTAATCTTCCTGCACACTGATTTTGACATCCCTTATATTATTTATTGTATTTGCTTTACAAAGCTCTGATTGGAATTTCTCAGATATTTTACAATGACTTGGCAACATTGGATGTGGATCGAGTGGTGGAGGCCTTGACGTCTGCAGTGTGGACTTTAACCTGCAGAACAAGCTGGAGGCGAGTGAATTAAATACTTTTAGAAACATTAAAATATCAGCTGTTAACTAGCAAGCTAACAAGCAATCCACTCAGCCGTTTCTGGTAGTCTTCGGTGACTCGTTCATCAACCCTTTGGGATGCACGTTCCTGCGCTCTGGTGTCATAAGAAAGGGTTTGAACTGTTGAAATGTGTTTTTTCAGTTGTAGCTTGCCTGAACCATTTTTCCACGATCTCCAACTCTGCTTTTAAACTCTCAAATAGTGTTTCTGAAACAATGTGCACAATACTGAAACCCGTGCACAGGCTATGTGAAGCAGTAAAACCCGGATGACTGACCTGATGACTCCCTGGGCTCCCTCTCAGACCAGGTCTCTCTGATGGATGTCCGCTGGAAATAGGAGGGGCCGTGGAAGCTCGGGTGGTGGTGGGCGAACCGATGACTGCGTTCTTTGTATCAGCAGAAGATGAAAAACAAAAAGAAAAGTTAAAGTGATATTATCCATTACATTCCTAATTATTATCTTCTAATGAATCAAACTAAATTAATCTATTTTACCTTCTAAAACTCGACTCAGGACATCTGACTTAACTTTGAGGGTGGATATTCAAGTTTTCGATCATTTCTTTCTTCTTCCATTTTATGGAAAAAGGGCATGAAGCCTACCTGCAAAGTGAGAAGGCCTCTGGGGACGGGGGGGAGAGTAGGTCCTCCTGTGAGGATGGGTGTCCATCCGATGCCGAGGGCTCGGAGAACGGGACGGGCGCCGAGATGTGGTCTGAAATGGAGAGCCATCCTTGGGATCCCAGAGAGCTCTGCTGCCATATCGGCCACTTCGACTGGAAAGATAAAAACCACGCAAAACTACAGGTGTTAGCCTTCAAATCACCTCAGAGAGAGAAAACTGCAAACTGACACGTGGCAGCCTGAACTGTACAAACGTTTGCTTATTTCATTCCCTCCACGCTGCCTCAGAAATGTAGCTGTGTAAGAGTTCAGTTTCTGTCCTAAATAAGGGCTGCTAAGAGTTCAAACAGATATAATGGCCCGTTAGAACCGGACTACTGAACAGAAAACTAACCATAGTACTACAATTTTTCCCGGTCCTTCCAGGATTTCACAACGTTTTTAAATCACTGTAGCATCTGTGAAAAGTTTCAGTGATTTTACGATTTTTTTCTTAGCAAATGTTCTCATTTGAAAATGATTACTAAATTCCACACTTCTATAATGAAATGAAAATTATTTGAAAAATGTTTTATTTATCCCAGGAGGGAAATCCCAATATTTTAGTAGTTTTTAATTAATCATTCGCTTTTTAAATCAGCATTTAGGAGGCATTTCACTGTTCATCCTAGCTGAAGGCTGCTGAATAGCCAATATATATATTAATATTTGATCGTTCCAATAGAGACCAGGGCTACTCAATTAGCGTGAGATTGGTCAAAATTGCAAACAACTGCAAGATCTGCAGAATTTGCATTTAGTTGCGATAGAAACGTGAATTCCTGGAAGAACGGTCCTTTCAATAATCATCAAAACTGGGACTCCCCACGGGCTGCCATGGCAACAAGTGTCCAACTGACCTTGGTAGATTTGGCTTCCAGTCAGGGTACCTTCAAACAAACACAATCAGCCGTTAGATGAAATCTGGTTGAATAGATCAGATTGAATTGGCAAATTCTGCCTGACAGCATAAAGAAAAAAATGACAGAAAACAAGCCCTAATCCACAGGCACTTCAATTTTTTTCCCCCTTTCAAATTAATAATACTTTCACTTTCCTACAGTCTAACAACGAACACACCGCATCACATTAAAATGTCCTCACTTGTTGCGCAAATCTCTGCAGGCGGCCGTGTGGTCGACTGTGTTAATATGGTCAACCCAGTCCTGGAGGAGAGAAGAAGAAACAAAAACAGACAAACGGGAGAAGAAAATGTCACCATCGGGCACAGATAGATGAGAGGAAACCAAGACTGGAGATGCAGACAGTAACTGGTACTGGCGGTACAGAGATGTGGATCTTTGACCCCCTGAACTCAAAGTTCTGCAAATTTAATGTTGGCAGAAATGTAAAACATTCACTTCCCACCTTTTTCAGTTGTAAACTTTTTCTTAAAGCAACCTTTACCGATCTTGCATTTCAGAAAGCACAGCAAGTATTGAATATAAACAGTCCCGCCTCACTCCTAAGACACCCCCTTCATTCCCTCCACCTCCCAATCAAATCAAAGTCCGACAGCAGGCCGTTGGACAATCCTAAGGTGCAGCCCACTTCAAGGATTGGTTGGAGTTTTCATTAATATTTAAGTGGAAAATATTTTATTTTATTAATGGTGGGTCTGTCTTGTATTTAAGTTCCATACCTCATTCATACATTTTACCCTTAAAAAAAGTGTAAGAATGCAACATCGGAAGGTTCTTAAACATAAAATACAAACCAACAAAATGGGGAGTGTTGTCTTCTGAGGACACATCACTGGCGACACATTACTAATCATAAATTAGTTGCTGGAATTATCTGGAATTACTGGTGTAAAATGGCTTTATAATAATAGACAAAACAAAAAAATTTCTAAAAGGATTTAAATAATTTATATAAAGAAGTTGAGAGCTGGAAACTTAAAAGTTTTACAGAAGCTTAGTCAGTTTCACACAGAACAGAATCCATGGTGTGATTTTACCTGATAAATGATTGTTTAAAAATCAAAGACATGACTTCTTTGTTGTTTTGTATTCCTAATAAAAGGAGCTTTTCCTAAAATTTCCAGCTGGAACAACCTGAAGAGTCTGAGAAGTCCAACTTACAAACTACTGTAACTACTGTAACTACTACAGAAAGATCTAGGGCTGCCATGACTATCAAAATAGTTGACTAATTTCATAATCGACTAATCGTTTGTCTTTAAGCTTTTTTTTTCCCTCTCAAAACTGCCTCTGTACCTTCCGCTGCCTTGTAGGCCTTTCTGTAGATCAGCTTTTCCTCAATTGTTTATTGACATAAACAAACACACACACACTACCAGTCAAACCGTTTGGAGACGTTTTCCCAATAGATTCAATGAGAAAGTGTTCAAACTTTTGACTGGTTCTATAAATATGCTACAATTTTCTATGATCCGATGAGTCGACTAATCGACATAATAGGTGACTAGTCGATTATCAAAATAATCGATTGTGGCAACCCTAGAAAGATCGATAAATCCATCACAAATCCCCATTATCTCAGGGAATTTATTCAGCAGTAATCATGAAGAAAATACTTCTCTTATCCTTCAAAATTCTACCTTTCAGTTTTAAATCTAGACTTTGATAAACGCTTTGATTTACAACAACATAAACATCTTCACAGCAGAACATCTTCCATGCCTTAAAGTGCCAAATTTAATCAATTATACAATCAGCAGCAGAAATTGGTGAAGAACCAGGACTGTTTAACATTTGTAATGTAGATATTTATTTACTTAATACCTACTGATGCTGCTCACTACATACCCATCATGTTCCAGCAGTGAAAACATTGGGTCTCATTCATGAAACGTGAGCAGAGCGAATTTGTGTGTAAACTGTTAGTAGACGTAAATTTATGTGAATCTGGGATTCATCAACATTTTAGTAGCTCCGATCTGTTTGTAGCTACTGACAAACTCTACACATGCTCTCGACTGTGTGTACTGCCTGTGTAAATTAATGAACACATAAATAATGCTTGTCCCTGTTGTAAATTATAATTTCAATTCATATTGCACTCTATTATGGACAGATTCAGTTGAAAACACCCCCCCCCCCCCCCCCCCCCCGTAATTGCCCCTCTCCTAAGCCGTGTGCCTTTATGTCTAAAGCCACAGTGGCCTTATTTATCCATTTCCACAAATCGCACCCAATCCTAGACAAGACAAACGATCAGAGATATAGGCTTCAACATTTAATCAGATGATTCCTGCAAAGCGCTCTAATAATTCCTGCTAATCTAAGAACTTTTTTTTCTGTGTGCACTGATATGTTTCTTTTTACCTCAGGCATGGGGACAGCAGAGACGCATGAACTGCGTCTGTTATTCCTTCCAGGCTTTTGATTTGCCCGTCTCTGTCACACCACTGCTAATTGTTGAATCGATTAAAATAATATCTATCACACCACATATATATATATATATATATATATATATATATATATATATATATATATATATATATATATATATATATATATTTTTTTTTTATTTATTTTTTTCATCTCCACTCCATTTTATCTCTCCCCCCCTCCTCTTCTCCTCTCTCCCTCCCCCTCTCTCTCTCTCTCTCCTCTTGCTCAGTCACTGACAGGTTACCAGAAGCCATCAATCTAACCCCCCTTTAATGGAGCTCATTGCTGATTCATGGGCAGATTTTATGCAAACAACTGATTACCGGGGGCGTGCTGTCAATTTAAGATCGCTTGGCATTCATGATCCTACACACGTGTTTACGATCAAATCTGAGTTTCCCGAACGTGTTCCTGAATCCGGAGTAAGTTTTTAGTGGTGTAGGCCTTTACAAGTAAATCTGTTTTCTAACGTTTCATGAATGAGACCCATTGAGTTTAATCTGAGTTCACCTCATAAAACCTGTTTAATCTAAGAGAGAAATCAGAGGAAGCGCCTCTCTGCTTACCTCTTGTGGTTATAATAAACATCCAATAGACTTACATATAATCATTTTATTGGGGAATCTCTTCTATTTGAAGAAAAGAAAAAAACACTCCAAAGACTGGATGTGAAACCAGTTTAGAGCTACAGAACATGTCACAGCTTAAAAATGAGGATCCTGCTTCCTTTAATGTTTCTGGCTGACATGCCTTCATTTCTGACTGAGGCAATCATGGCTGCGCTGCATCATTTCAGTTTCTTTTTAAGAAACATTTTTTGCTGTTTCAAATGAGCCATACTTATCTAAAGAGGAAGCCTTGGTGGAACTGTGGCAGGATGACATAGCGGTCCAATTGTCAGAATAACAACTGTATTATAGTGTTTCTCAACTCCGGTCCTCAGGACCCACAGCAGGCAAGTCTACTTTCACACACCTGAATCAGATGAACGGCTCGTTAACAAGTTTTCAAAGAACTTGATGAGGAAGTTCATTAATCTGAATCCGCTGTGTTGGAGTAGGAACTCATCAAAACATGCAGGGCAGTGGGTCATGAGGACCAGAGTTGATAAACACTGGTCTATTAAACATGAGAATAATTTTTCAGCTATGAAAGACACCCAATAGGTTCTTAGTGGTTTTTCCACCATTTCAGTAACAGACCGCTGTCACAGCAGACATGTCAATCTGCAGAGGAATCTCTCATTTTTCTCCCAGACACATTCCGTCTTCTCCATTCTCCAAAAACCAAAAATTGATCTCAATGCACCCAGATGGAGGGTGTGTTTAACGCTATGTGTATGTAGAGAAGAGAGGATGTCCACAGAAGAGACGAGGAGCATATTTTTGACACCTTATACCAACAGTCGCTGACCCGTCCTGAAGGGCATTTATCCAGGTTTTAGAGGTTTCCTTGTGCCAACACACCTGGTCCAAATAAATGGTTCATGTTAACAAGCTGTCACAGAACCGTTAATTGAAATCAGGTATGAAGCAGGAAAATGCTAAAACTTGCAGGACAGCGGCCCTCAAGGACCAGAGCTGGTGACCCCATCCTGTGCCATACATCAATGTTTTATGAGTCTATATATCATAGAAGCTGTCATAACCACCACTGCATTTAACTGACAGGTCTCGACCCATTCTTACGCTTCACTGCGCTCACCTGATCATTAGCTGATTTCTGGAGTTCTTAAAGCAATAAAGTGGTCATGTAAACAGCATAATCTGCTGTCCTATCAAACCATTTACATGGCCATCAAAATCCAATGACTGGGAGTAATCAGATTATTGCAAGCAGATTCGATGTGTCCACATCCACCTCTGAAATATATGTAAAAACTTCGGTAAACATTTTCCAGGTTATAACGAGTACTTCGTATTAATGCAACTTCCTTTTACTTTTAAAACATTGGTTGTGGCCTTCGCATTAGTGTCTAATGTGAAAGCTAAAAACACCCTGCAAATTAGACTCAATGTGAATGTTTGACTTCATTTATATTTCGACTGTTGCTGCGTGCCATCATGTAATAGTGCTCACACGCGTCCTGACATCAATGTCCTTTATCAGAAGATGAAAAGATGGAGGTGATGCTGATTTTTGCACATGCTCAGATGTAAAAAAAAAAAAAAAAAGAAAAAAGAAAAACTATGTACTGGGTTACATGCATTAAGACATAGGTATGGGGGAGAAACCAAAGTACGTTAATCTGATTTCTCATAATCAGATTACTGCCATTATCTGATCAAGCATAATGAGATTAGGCTGTTTACATGACAACTTGAGTAATCTCTGTTAACGTCTTAGTTTCTCCCGATACCCAGATGTCTTCGTCATGTAGACCTGCATATCCAACTTATAACCTTTATTTATATGTGAAGTCTCATCAAAAGACAGTCTAATTCACAAGAGACCATTTTGGGGGAGACAAAAACATAGTTACAGACAGTTATGTGCAATTGTAACCATGTTTTCTTTTTTTGTTTGTTTTTGTCAGTTATCTTCATCTGCACATGTGCAAAACTTTGCTTTATCAACATCTACTGAAAAGACAGAAGTGATGCCTTTAAAACGCAAGAACATACAAGGAAAATTTGATGGCGTGCAGCAGAAGTATATGAAGTAAAATGTTTACATGTAGTCTATTTAGCTTCTGCATTAGCAGCTAATGCTAAGGCTACAGGCACCACCATACTCAACAAAGACTGCATGTTTTAAAAACAACAGGAAATTACGTCAATGCGTACTCGGGCTGCACAATATATCGTTTGAGCATCGCAATCGCAACATACATGTGAGCAACAGTCACAACGCAGGTCCTGCAACGTAGGAGGCAAATTAACTTAATGTGTTCTCATCTAATTTCACTGAAACCTGACACTGCACATGGCGATCCACCAATCACCATCATTATTCATCAGCTTGGCAAAGAACAAACCTGTTTTGGTAAAATTACATGTATACATAATAAAATAAAAGATGTACTCAGGTCCTAGCATAATAATAACAAGCCATAAAAGATAATAAGAATAACTCGGATAAAATTCCTGTATTTTTCATATTGCGATATTTATGACAGGGTTAGAAAAAAAATTGCAATGTCAGCTTTTTCCAGTATTGTGCAGCCATACGGCATACCATAAAATAAATATGATATTGTATTGAGAAAAGTAGACCAGGGTTTTTAGCAGAGGTGGAAAAACCTGGTCCAGAAAGTAAAAACCTGGCCAGCAGTTGTTCCAAACAATCACTGAACCAGCTGAATTTAATCAGCATAGCTCCTCTGCAGCTAGATGAGCTCGTTCGTGAAAACACCTGGCAGCATTTTCACTTTCTGGCACCTGGATTTTCCACCTCCAGTTTTAGAATATCACATTTCAGAAGTGGATGTAGATGCATCGTCAGATTTGATTATTGCAGTAATTCATTTATTTCCAGGTATCAGATTCTTATAGGAGACAGACGGAGGGACTGAGGAGTGATGAGCTGCTTTCCTGCTCCATGACATTTAGCTCTTCTGCCGTTGAGGTAGAAACGTCTGCTGTGAAAGGGTCTGTTTAGGCCCAGATGGCGGTGAGTACATGTAATTACCATGATGAGGGATCAAACTGATGCTTTCAAAGACACCTGTAGAACGCTACATTCAGCAATGTCATCATTCATTTTGAAAAAGCAATGATCCTATGATCTGACTTTCTTTTCTGATACTGGAGACTACCCACACAAACCAGTACTGAAACACTGGAATCACAGTTTGTTGACTTCCTGGAGAAGAGGCCACAGACTAAAACTCTACATGAGGCTTTCAGTGTTGGAAATCGGTACAGTGGCGTGGTAACACTCACCTTTTCCTCATCACACTGTATGTGGCACAGGGAGCAGGTATGGGGATACACCTTTGGAGACACAGCTGCAAAATCACCTATCATGGTTGGAGTAGGCAACTTCTTACTGCTGCTGTGCGGTCGTGAGCCAGACGAAGAGGACAGAGACCGTCTTGAAGATGCCTCGCTCCTGGTTTCAGAGGAGGGTCTTGGTTTGGGTCCCTCGTGCCGATAGTCTCTGTCCATATTTCGAGGTTTAGGCGAACGTGGAAATTCCCTCCGAGGAGACGGACTGTTCTTGCGTTTTTCACTGCCGGTCCTGCGATAGTCTCGGTCTTCGTGCTTGCTCAGTTCTTTGGGTTCCAAACGAACTTGCCGTCTTTCAGTTTTATCCACTTTGGGAACAGCCGATGGCGGCAACGTCGGATACATTTTAACTGTCCTTTCGCTAGACAGCTGTTCTCTTTTGAAAGTCTCTCTGGTGGCGCTCTCGTCCTTTCCCCGGCTGGCGTGTCCGTAGTCGATAACTTTACCTGCTGTCTGCGTGACGGTGAGGAGGCTGGGAACCTCTGCAGAAGGTGTTGGCATCTCGTGGATGCCGTGTGAAAATGTGGACGAGGACGTGGAAGCCACGGTTTTCTGACTGCCGGACTTGTTGATCTGTATGTCGCGGAGGATGAACGGTAAAGTGTCCGGGGTTAACTGGTCATCAGGGTAGTGACTCAATACCTCCAAGTCCTCATTTGAAAGTCCAAAGCTAGCCAAGATGCTCCCGGCGCTCTCTGGTGTGTACAAACCCGGCCCCTCCCCCCCACCTGCGCCACCATGTGCCTGTCGAGGTGGCTGTTGCGCCCCCTGGTGGCCGGCATTAGGCGGAGGAGTAGCAAACAGTTTAGATGGGGGTTGGTAGCTTGACCAGTCCACCCCTTTCTGGTGGCCAGGCTGGTTATCAGCAGGGAGGGGCAGCGGGTTGGGAACATAGCCTCCATGTTGACCAAGCCCGGAACCGGAAGCTTGGTGTGGTGGATTCATGTGGTCCAGTTGACGGTGGTCCATGTCCCTGGCACCCCGAATAGCCAAGGCAGACTCCAGCTCATCGGGGAGTTGGGTAGGAGGGGGAAACTGAAACCCCATGGCCTGCATGTTGGAGCGGTTCTGATGCTGATTTGCAGGAGGTTGATGAGGAGGCGGCTGATGATGAGGAGGCATGGGTGGGTTTGAAAAGGGCTGAGACCCCTGCTGTTGAGGATGCTGCTGATACATGGCGGCAGGCGGAGCCGGTCGGGCGACGATGCAGTTCTTACTGGTGATGCCTAGTCCTGCAGCGGACACCTGCTGTCTGTTTAACAGGCTCAGGAGAGCCAGGTGAGGAGGCAACGCTGTTGCGAGCTCGCTGCTGCGGCACTGATGGCCGACGATGATGGACGCTAACACAGCGAGTCGCTGGAGCGCAATCTGTGTTTGAGTCTCAATCTGAGCGAGTCGGAGAGCTGTCGCTGCAGCCACAGGTCCAAATATGAAATGGGTCCCTCTGGAACGGTTGGTGATGGGGAGCGTTGCACTGCGCTCCAAACGAAGGGAGGGAGCGAGGTGTGAACTACTGTCTGAGTGCACGGTGAGGCTGAGGTGGAAAGCAGAAATATACTATTACAATAAACAAGATTCAAGTTGTCATTTCAAAAGCAGCTTTCAGATTAAAGTGCTCCTTTTTTCCCCAAGAAACACTTTTAATATGATGCCAGTTTTCAGTTTGCTGGCAGTTTCCATTAAAAAGACCTGCGGTCACCTCATTGGTCTTTCTTGTAGTCCAGTGCACCCAAGATAACTTTCTTTCAGGATGGGAAACAACAATTAAGTCATAATCATTGAAAACCCAGACTGAAATATAGATTTAATAACCAGGAAAGCTGCATGTAAGTCTAACCTTCTGAGCCCTGAGAGGAAAATAAAAACTAATCTGTGATAAATACTATAACAGAGGACCTGATCAAACTTGTCAAAAGGTTAATAGGAACACAAAGCAATTCCAGAAGCAACAAATATTTACATCATATATCCTGCTGGTATATTTATAAATGATGAATCTCACCTGCCATATCCTGGAATAAATACATTTTTATATAGACTATATAGACTATAAACTATAGTTTGTTTTTATTTACATAGAGCTGGTAGACCTCCAACAAGAAAATCAGGACCTCCTGAGGACAGCATGTCTTCACTGAGAGACAGCTGAATGATGGCAGTCCAACCAGCTCATTTTACCGCCGCAACTCCACTTGGCTTTGGACAAACCCAGAACCAACCTCTACCAGCCTGTTTTCATCTTCCGACTTTGTTCTGACTTGTTTTCAGGCACAGTGAAATTTGTTATGTGCTTTTCTGGAGACATCGCAGTCCAGCAGCACCTGAAGCTGAGAAACCACCTCACAACTTCCTCCAGGACGCTGCATGACGTCGCAGCAGAGTTTCGCTTTATGAACCGCGCCACACACCAGCAAGAACATATGACCCACCAGCCGCTTTGAACGTCACCGTGACTGATTCAGCAAAGAAAAGAGAGATAGAGACAGAGCAAGAGGAAGAAAATAGACCGTCTTCTCTTGGATAGAGAGAGGTCACAGTGCAGGTAGGATGAGGACAGATCCTGGATTAGCCACAGTTCAGGGGTGCAGCATCACTGAGAAAACTGGCCAAGGATCCGCTTTGGGTCTTTAAATAATGACTGGGTACAGCCGTGTACATCAGGCTGTTTTTTCTAATCCAAAGAAAAATAAAAATCAGATAATGAACTATTTTCGGTTTTCCAATGTTCATAAAATAAAGACGGTAATGAAGGACAACAGTCATGGGCCTGTTTGGGGGGCGGGGTTGGGGGTGAGACAAGCGTCTCAACTCAAGTTAAAGAATTGAATCTGAGCAGTTATTATCCATTTCTTTTATTATTTTTTGTATTAAATTGAAAAACATAAATGTTTGTTAGTTAACTTTAATTTTGGTTCAGAAAACAGCAACAGATAAAATTGTTTTTTCCCCTAAAAACAACAGCAAGGGGGGGCCTGAACCGCAATATTTGCCATTAGGGCTGCCACAATTAGTCGATTAATCAATTAGTTGACAATCAAAATAGTCAGCGACTAATATCCTAATCGACCAATCATTTGTTTATACGCTTTGTTTTTCCCTCTTAAAATTGCCAATGTAACTTCCGCTGCCTTTCTGTCTGCTCAGCTTTTCTTGAACTGTATAATAACATAAATAAACACACATACTACCAGTCAAACGTTTGATCATATGATCTGATAAGTATACGAATCGCTAAAATAATAGGTGACTATTCATTATCAAAATAATCATCTCTGGCAGCCCTATTTAAAACAATACTGGTATTTTCAGGAGAAGGAACTCAAACAGGTTTATTTGAAAATAATTTGATCATCTAGAAGGATTGGGGTCATTTTGCACCTATAATGAATTAAATGTAGTATTAAAATAAAACCTCTCTGAGTTGCAGCTTTTTTCAGCAGCCTGCTGAACATGAAAAAGAGGAAGCAGAAAAGATGCACATCTCTGGGTTAAGATCAGTTATGAAGCCGAAAAAAGCTGGTCGGGTGTCTCAGGGAGCTGAAGAGACCCTGTAACATTAACCGTTCGAGAAAGTGAGTCTCAGCTGACAAGAAAGGCTTCACTGTTAAACTTTACTCGCCTAAAATACTCATAATTAGTCCACCACACAAGGAGGCATGCCCATGCTTACTTACAAAAATCATTTTATATCTAAATAGATGTTGATTAACCAATTGCAGGTTCAATATCCAAGTAATCTATCAGAAAATGATTAAGTCATGTTTTCAGCTGCCTCTCCTCCAAATCTCTCCACTCAACAACTGAGCTGTTCTGGACTGTAAATACTGAGCAAAGTTGTTGCTCTACTCTAGCCTCAGTTAGCTGGTTAGCTACGAGTACCAGCACACAAACAACAAGAAGAGCTGGCACAAATCTGGAAAACAAAGCAGCAACTACCGTTTTCACATGCAGTCCAAGACTGAGGAATCTGGATACGACTCACTTCAGTGACCTGGAAGAGGTCAGATAGCGGCAACTGGCTGCCACATAGAAAGTAAACACGGTAATCAGCTGGAGGTGCTTTTGTTTTCTTCATATAAAAAAAAAAAAAGGAAAAAAATACGTCAGACACTTCGGTTGCAATTTAAATACTTCACCTACCTCATCCAAGGGAGGTGGAAGTGTGAGAAAGGCTGCGAACACATTTCAGTAAAATCCATCCAAGTGACCTTTGACTGGATGGCTGCGTGTAGTGCAAAAAAATATGCATCATACAGGATGACTGTTACGCCAACTGTGCTATGATAGTTTGTTAAAAATATAAAAATTTTTTACCAAATTCAATTTTAATGTCAAACAATCTCCAAACTCATTTAATCAAGTTGAAATGATTTGCCATTTTTCTTTACACAATCTCTGACTGAAGTTCAAATTAATTTTAGTTGCTTCTCACCTGTGCAGTTTGTTGGGTGTCATTTACAAAAATGTTAGATTTGGAATGTTGTAGCATTGTACTGAAGCTTTAAGTTTAGTTTGTGATTATTTATTAATTTTTTTTAAAATAAAATAAGTATATTTATTTATTTTTTCAAATATAGAGAAATTGCAAAACAACTGGTCAGCTTATTTTGGATACATTTATGTTTTTCTATGCCTTATTTAATATTCAAAGTATATTTATTTTATTCATTTAATGTTTATTCATTGCCAAACAGCTGTAAAGTACATATTTTATAGCCTACATTTTTTTCAATTTCAACGTTTTGCGTACATTATCAATAAAAATCAGTTTTTAACAAAGAGAAATGCTAAATAAATGCATTGTGTAACTAAAAAAATAATCATTTGGATAATTGTGATTTCAATATTAACCAAATAATTGTGATAATAACTTATCCTAGGGCTGGACAATAAATCGAATTTTAATCGTGATTTCAATTTTGCCTTTTCACGATCATAAAAACACTGTAATCGAAGAAAAATGATTAATCGTGAAGTGAACAGACTGGTGGAGTTATAGGAAGCAAACTGCAGGGAGTATAGAACAGGAATGCATGTAGACTGAGTATTTATTTTTATTGCTATTATTATCTTAAATAACATCCTTATTTTATCCTTCACTTGTTTCCAATTTATTTCCGTTTTTTTTTTAAGTTATATTTGAAGTTGAGTTTTGGTGGTTCAATAAACACTTTTTATAAAAATCAATGAATAATCATGTATATTAATCGTAATTTCAATATCAGTCAAAATAATCGTGATTATAATTTTTCCATAATCGTCCAGACCATTTGTAGCCTCTACTGACACCTTTTCCAACAGAATGGTGTGCACTAAGAAGGATGTAAAGCAACATGTGTTTACTAAATCAGCAGAGAAAGCCTCAAAAGCAAAAACTGGAATTTTGGTCTGTTTTTATGATGCTATACAATTTACTTGATGTTATTGAGTCCTCCTGCAAATATTTCAATGTGAAAACTTGTGCTGATTTGCAAAGGACACTTTTCAGGTCTCAGGAGGTTAATAAAACAGTAAATATGAAATGATAAATGTGCAATATATTAACCTGCCAGTGGCAGATTCCAACCCCAATGGTTTAGACTGCAGTTAGTTTGCTTAGCAGCTTTGAGAAGTTCAGCATGCCAGCAAGTACTTCTACCATTTACAGTCAGTTCCGACTTTAGAAGCCAAACATCTCCCGGCTCATCGCCAGGAGAACTAAAGAAAGGAGGAAGATCATTGCTGCCGGCTGCAGGCCAGGACCAGACAGAGTAAGCTGCAGGTAGGGAATGACCCTGGGCAGAAAGTGTGAGCTGTGACAGGCCTCAGGTCAGATCGATGGCCAGGAAACTTTCCAGCAGAGAGGTTTTATACTCTGAACCAGATGTGCTCCGATCACTCGGTATGATAATGGAACTGTCTGACAGGTTGCCAGTCCAACTAATCTGATCTATGCTGGTTCCCTTAACAAGGGCATTAACAAGTCAGGTTGCAGATGTTCACCATGAGAAGTGGATATAGATAACTGCAGGTGATGGCAAAAGAAAAGAGCAGCATCTTTTCTATAGATTCTTCTATAAAAAAAGGCCAGAGTCATAAATGGCTTCTGGATTATCTTAGGCTGAATATTTATTTTTCTTCAAGTTACTTCGATCAAACTACAATAATTTCACATCTCTGGATGAAAACAGAAACCTTTTACCCATAAATCTGCAGCGCACTGAGGTTTGGACTCTACCCTCAAATACAAACACCACACCATGTCTCTAGCAGCCGAATGGCCCCTGCATGGCGCGCGGACATCCGCTCGTGATGTGTTGTTGGCCTCCGCAGCAGATATCAGAGGCCAATCTTTGATCGTACCCTCGTCACGCATGACTTTCAACTCCATCCAGTCAAACCCGCAATCGTCCACGGAGTAGCATGCACAATATTGAAACTACAGGGGGATAAATACCAAATAGGTTCAGATAAATCTAGTGTGGATGACAGGGGCCACCCCCTGTAGCCCACATATCCTGTACCAGCCATTTTAGCAGGCTAATGCTAGCCAGAAGAGTGTCGCTCCCAGCAGTTCCTCTACATCTCATGTACACTCGTACCTTTTAACACGTCCTTAGATATTCATTAAATACCTTTAACAACAAGCAGCAGACGCTCTGGATAAATAACAGAACTTCCTGATTGTTTTTCAGCCCGTAGTCGTTAGCTTCAGGAGCTCGGGTACCGCCATCATCGACATCGATGGGTTCCTCTTCCGCACGCGCTTTTCACAATAAAAGCTCTACGCGTTCGCACTGTACTTCCGGTTGGCGCATGGTACCGTTTTTAAGAATATGAAATTGAACTATAATTTAAATCATGTTTTAAAAAAATCTGAAAAAAAAATCTTTTGTTGGTTTTAACCTTCGTAGTCTTATTTTTGCCATTATCTTTTGTTTGGAGACCATTTTGAAGTGGAAAAAAAACTTTCATAAAAAACAAAGAATTCTGATTGGTCTTCTAATTAATGAGATAAATATGACCAAAAAGCCAACTACAGGCATATGTAAGCTAGATATGTTCCCCTTCCACTATAGAAACTAATTTGATGTTAAATAATATTTGTGAGTTCACGACAGTACAGAAGCTGCTGCAGATTGCAAAGAGGAGATTGCACGTTCTTTCTTTCTTTCTTCTTTCTTTCTTTCTTTCTTTCTTTCTTTCTTTCTTTCTTTCTTTCTTTCTTTCTTTCTTTCTTTCTTTCTTTCTTTCTTTCTTTCTCTCTCTCTCTCTCTCTTTCTTTTTCTTTCTTTTAAATCAATAGCCAACCCACTTGTGTTTGTCCGCAGCTCGTTCGCTCTTAGCACAATGTAAACAGCAAATTTCTTCTTCTAAGCTTGCACTATCAGCAGAGTAGAACACTGCGGCATCCGTAGTGTCGTGAACTTGCATGGAGAAGTACAACATACTACTGTTTAGGCTGTAAAAATATACTAAATGGTGTTGTTTGGGAGTAAATTATGTAC
>JALJCO010012903.1:0-13605 GCA_023101725.1 Atherinomorus stipes | reverse complement strand
GCCTAGTGTTTAGCATTTTGTAGTTCTTCTTTGTTTTAACCTTTTTTCTAAAATTTTTGCTTCTATGCCAAAGTGCAACGTGCACTTTTGCACGCTGCACTTTACTGGTGAAGAATAAAGAAATACCAGGATGAAGAGCTGAGCCTCCATCTGCTCTTTCCTCAACTCAGTTCAAACCTTACAATGTCAAGTAAGAATTAAGTAGACCTTACATATGTTACTGCGCATGTGAGAAAGTGAATTTTCCGTATGTGTGCTGTCATTTAGCAACTTCTGGCGACTTTGGAGCCAGCCAATAACAACTTTTCTATCTGAGGAGTTGGCAACAGTGAATTAACAAGGCATGGCAGACAGCGGAGTGAGGCCAAACGCACTAGTGCGCGGTCTGGTAGTACTGGTGTTAACTGTTTACAAACTGACTCAAAATCAAATGGACAGATATATTTTTAAAAAAGCTTACGTCTTTATTGGGTCTTTTAACACAATGTAGAAAAAAATGAACACGAGGAAAAAAAACAGAACAAAATACGCATAAAGGCTTTGCGTATTGTATGCATATTATGGTGTGACATGTCAGAACTATTAGTGCAAAGGCTATCCACAATGGCCAGAATACCAGCATCAGGATGTATACAACAGCGTTTTAAACAAATTTTTTTTACCATAAAATGATGTAAAATGTCCCAGAAGTTGAATTAAATAGACACCTAAAGCATTAAACTGCAAAAAACATCATGTTCAGATACAGTTCATCTGCAGGTAGTTTTTTTTTTTTTTTTTTTCCCCAAAGGTTAATTGTTTCAGTTAAATTCAGCAAATCTTCAGGGTTTTTTTAGAGAGGGGTTTTTTGCTCTCAACTGCAGCACATTTTTGCCAACTCACTAATTAAATGAGCTCACAGGAACTCCCCATGACACAAGTTTATGTGTGAGCATGAGAAACTGAATGTGGTTGCAGTCTGCGTACTCTGACATAACTTCAACTAATGCTCTCACAGTCAGGCTCACACTGTAAGAAATGCCAAAGGGCTCTGAAATATTCAGAGAGCAGAAGAGATCACCCCCTCCAGGCTACCTGTAACACGGCGGATCATCTGTCATCCAGTAAACAGACATAAAAAAGATAGTTAAAGGATTGTTCTTAATAATCTGCTCGAAAATAACTGCAACAAGGCTGCAACAAAGGCTGATTTAAATCCTGGGGTTTTATTTACATCTTGTTGTATTAATCCCTTTTTGGTAGTTTCTTCTCACAAGTATAAAGAGAAAAAGACATAAAACAAGTATTCACACGTACCATGACTGGCTTTTTAATACCACTGCTCGGTTTTAAAGAGGCAGAGATATCTTTCCTACATCAAACACCCCAACAATCTATAAGGTGAGGATATTGCTAGAAAAGAAAACTACACTGTTGTCAATTATTCTGTTTTTGTTTTTTCCTCCAAAACAATCAATGCAAATGGCAGCTAACAGGATTTTTTACCTTAAAAAAATTAATTAAAAAAAAAAATCGTAATGAGAACAGCCATTTTTCCAGATCACTTAAAGTGGAAATGAAACAATCAACCAAACTAACTTCATTTACTAGACGGAGTCCTGGTCTTTACGATAATTGTATAGACAAGTTTCACGGCCAAAACCATGGGAACCGCCATGTCTGCTAGTTTCTGCTAAGGACTTCTTGGTTATCGCAGTCACGGGGTACTTTACACTGAGGACATGCGCAAATTAACAACACGCATACAAAGAGCTCTCGGACTCGATGATTGAAAAATGGATATTTATAAAAGGGTTCTGGGACATATTATGCCGTACGTGGCTGCAGCAGCTTGTGAAAACAAATTAATATATATGTTGTAAAGTGAGCAAACTTATAGATGGGTTTCCGAGCAACGTCACAGATAGGATGCGCACGTAACCAGGGTGCAAGAAAACACAGGAAAAGCATTATTGAACTGTGAGAAGACGTGTGTTTACATGCAAGATTAAAATTTTAATGCAGATGAGGTCATAATATGACATGAAAGTGTCGGGGAAATATAATGTTTGAGTCCTGGTATTTGTTCAGTTGCAAAAATCAAAACGTTAACTTTTTCAACTTTAATTTTACTGTCAAGTGTGCCGTATGTGGACATGCGGCACAGATTAAATTTCATCTCTCTCAACCCACGGTGCATTCAATAAAATACAATAAACTATAAGATAAAAACACAAAAAGACAAAAATATAGAAATATAAAATATAGGAATCCGCCCGGTTAATGCATGTAAACAGATGAAAATGGTGATAATAGGACAGTAGGAGTGACTGATCTTCAGAAAACCCTCTCGGATAATTTCTGCAGGTTCAAACTACATGATATGTTTAGTCTTTCACCATGGTCACCATTTCAGAATGAACCAACTCAGTGGCAGAAATTATTCCGTGTTGTAGTCGGGAGACTGGTACCGTAACAATACCAGTATCACGGCCGCGACCAGTCATTTATCAGTTCACGGTTGTATCACAACACTATAAGCTGTAAACACTGTAGCTGTGTGTGACAGCCGTCCTCTGCTCGGGCACGGAAAATAAAAAGAAGAAAAAAACTGATTGTGGAGCCGTTTACAAGCATTCACGTCGCATAACAACACATCCCAGAGATTTAACACGAAGTAAGTTTATACCGTTTGCCTTACTGAGTAAACATAAATACTGCAGTGATTCTGATGCATATTTCTTCACAATGGTTGAATCAGGGCGGAGAGAGTTTTTAGACACCACAAATATTTCCTGAGCCATTATTACTGACTAATATACAGACTTAGATTCCCTTTGACCTTTGACGAACTGGTGATTCCTAGATAATTTCAAGGGGGCCAGACTATTTTAAAAATATAAATGGCAGATTCATCTGTGAAAGTGATGCATTAATTTTCTAAAAGATACATTATTATTCATTACACATGATAAAAAAAAAAATCCTAATATAGCAATATGTCATCAGCTAAGTTGTTTTTTGTCCTATGCTGCTTTTCTTACAGCTGTGCACATAATCTAAAAAAAACAAACATGCCTTCCTCCTAATTCATGAAGATACCGACAGTTTCCAGCTATACATTTAGAGGATGCTGCAGGATGAGAGGCCTATCACAGGGCTCAGCCGTCACAAGCACCAATGTCTGGTATCTTGAGGGTTGTAGCTCAAAAAGTTTGGGAACCCCTAGATCGAAGATCTATGGGCTGAACTGGACCTAACCGACTAGCCGGAACCATTTAATCCCCCGCACAGCTGTTGAGCACATGACCACCTGCGCAAACTTCCAGGGAGAGTGTGTTTTATCATGGGGAAATTGGTTATAAAACACCCGGTTTTATAAATCTGAATATTTTATTTTGAGGTGAAATTTTGAAACTTGTTCATCTGAGAGAGAAAACATTTTGCTCTGGACTTGACCTGCAGCACCGTCTTCTCTATCAGTATCATGTTAAAGGCGGTATAGAAGATGTTTTCAGCAATTCAGAAAGCAGAGACTGTTAGCGAGTTTTTGAATAAAGCATGTGCAGGACCAGCCTTCTAGATTCACAGCTCCCTCCCCCAGTCATGGCACGACGTGCACATGCCAAGTCCCGACACTGGCTTCTAGCAGACAGTTGGTACAGATTCTCCCATCGTGTCACAAACACAAGTAAAACAGATGCCATTGTTTGAACGTTGCTAACTGCTAGCAGAAAGATTGTTAGCTACCTACTGGAAACATCAGACGAGTGAGCAGCCTCGGGCTTGCAGTATCAGCCTACTCTTGCCAATCAATCACTCCCATTGATTAGTCTCGCCTGTCACCCATTGAGTTGCCCGTCAGTCACTCTTAGGATGGTAATAAGAATGATTGACAGGCCAATAGACAAATAAAATGTGATGAATGCAGAAATGATTGGCGGATTTTTTTTAAGCCCCATTACTTTCACAGCTGATGTAGAATGACATTTATATATTTAAAGCTTTTGATTAATCAGACCTTATGGGGTAGTGAACCCAGTTTAATCAAATATTGCAAAAATTGTTGAAAGAAAAATCTTCAATGATGCCTTTAACACACCCCTGATGCTCCAATACAGCAAACTGCTTACTGTAAACTCCTTTTTTTAATAAGATGATTACTCTCGCTGGTAAATAATCATGGAAGCTGTAAAGGTGGACTTAGTTTTTGTTAAATTAATAATTAAAGTGTGATGTGTCATACGCTGTTGATCATCTGAAGTTGTTTTTAACTGTCAGAAAATGATGTTTATTTTGTACTTTTAATAACAGTAAACCATTTCAGTCAATCATTTTAATTTGCTAAGCTGAATCTGACAGATATTGACACTAACCAACTTTGTTACTAGGTAACGGCCTAAACAGACATTTTGAAATAGCACATTCCTTTTGTATGTTTTCTCTCCTCTTTTATGCCATTTGAAAGCCTGTTATATTACTGTGATGTGCCATCCTTAAACTGCTCAAGTCTTGACATTATGCACAATAGAAAGAAAAAGCAGATGGTAATTGTAAGAGGATTTATCCACATTTATTATAGCCCTTCTTTAATTGTCAGTGTGTGCTCAGTATTAACAGTTCCATGTCAGAATTACAGCTAATTCTCCGCAAAAATCTTCCAATGTCTCAAACAAACAGGACAAAAACAATACAGCTTGAATTGGCAAGCAGTCATGTAAAACAACACGTGCCAAAGACTGTTAATGGGGACGACTGCTAATGAAAACTGTCATTTTCAGCCTCTTCTGCTAATTAAGTCCAACAGAAACCCCCCTCAGTTGGTTACCACAGTATTTAAATTCATGTTCTAAAATCAAAATGGCATGAGCTGGACCATGCCTACCTATACCAGTGATGTTGATAGGTACGCGACCCTGCGTCTCTGATGCATAAAAATCTGAAAGGACGCAGTAAACTCACCACCCATGCGTCCCAGGGACTCACCTCATTTTCCCCATGAAAAACAACACATTCTGAACAACTCCTGTTAAAAATCACAGTAACTGCCGAAAGAAACTTTTTTTTTTTTTTTAACCACCCATGGATGTTATTTTATAATATCATCAGATTATCAACGAAGCCCCCTGGACTCAGTAGTTATCCTTTAATTATGCTAATGGCAAATAGTTATTTTCGAGATGTCCTTGAAGGCAACACAACTGCGTACGTCTCACCTTAAGTTTCGTTTTACTGTACTCGGTAAAGAGGCTGTTTTAAAACTAAAACAACTTCTGCCGGTTTAGCGTTCATGGACGTCGTTAGGCCTGTTGTAGTTAAATGTTTGCTTGGAGCACCGTGCACTACTGCAAATCCCAGCAGCTGAATAAGTGTTTCATCCCAGTGTGATCTACTCTGACTACCTCTGCACAGGCGCACATCGCAGGTCTGCTCGTGGTTGAAATGGATGTAAGGAGTTTCTTTCTTTTAGAAGAAAGTAAGTCATCTGTCATGCTGGTTGTACAATTCAGATAAATACAGCTACTAAACAAATGAAAACAAAGGTTGATTATTATACAACTGGGTCCTTGTGATACATAAATCCTTCCTTTTCCTATTAAATTGTTAGCATGATGCTGAGTTCTGGTTGTGTTAGCTCTGAAAACATAAACCTTATTCAACGCCATATTCTGTAAAATCATATTCTTACTGAACCAAAACAAAGTGCAGTAACTGGTGAGATTGATATTCTTAAAGGAATAGTTCACCCTCAGAATGATTTAACTTTATTTTCCACTTACCCCTGATGGTGAGCAAGACTCTGGACCACTTTTTTAATATACGACATCATTTACTATATTTTTAGAGCCTAAAAAGGAGTATTGTTTACTCTGCGTGAAGCGGGCACATGCGCAGTCACGAAACTACGGAAGCCTCAGCGTTCAGAGCCTACTCTGCCAATAATGCAAACCTAGAAGAAGAAATCCACTGTTAACATTGTGATAAGAGCGCGAGAGCTCTAGACAAACTGGGACAAATACAGGATGGGTTTGATATTGATCTAAAAGAAAGAAAGAAAGAAAGAAAAAAGAACGCGCGATCTCGCTTGCCGTGGCTTCCGTAGTTTCGTGTATTCGTGTGTATCGGCGTGTTTGTAAGGCATGCGATGTAGTCTTGCTTAGACTCTAAAAATATAATGGCGTAGTTTCAAGTAAATTCTGACGCTACCCACTCAGGACACTTGGATTACATGGGACAAGCAGTATGGAGGAATATTGACAATTTTTTGTGGACTTTTATGGACCTTTTGGCTCGGACTGGCGAACCCATTGGGGGAAACGAGAAGTCGTCCTGATCTCCGGCTGCATTTGACATATTAAAAAAGTGGTCCAGAGTCTTGCTCACCATCAGGGTATGTGGAAAATAAAGTTAAATCATTCTGAGGGTGAACTATTCCTTTAAAGCCTCCATTAGGCTGAATGATGGTGTAGTCTTTCTATTTTCTTTTATTCTTGGGTCAGTATGACTTTCTTCCACAAAACCAAATAAACAATTTTTTATAAAGTTAATTTGGGAATTGTAAATTGACCCAATTAGTTACTGTGGAGAGAAAATTCATGTCTCTATCTTATTTGATGGAAAAACATATGGCTTCCTGCATTTCTGATAAAAATTTAGCATTTACATTATTGCATTCATATAATTTCAGCAAGAGCACAGTGGTCATGGTAGTCCATGCCACACAGGCTTGATGTGTTTAAAAGAACTTTAAAATAATGCTTTTTCAATAGAAAAGAATTGGAGAAGAAAGTGTTGTTTTGAACTGGCTTTATGACTTCCCCTCTATGGACAAAATATTAAATGTTATTTCTTGACAGCTAAGCTCCTCCTGTTATTGAATCCTAGAGGCATTTGAATTTAATGTCATGCCACTGACAGTTGTTTTGTAATAAGCTTTTATATTTTAAATTTTGTTTAATTTCATATACATACATGAATATGTCCTTAAATTATAACCATGTCATACCACCAGCAACAGAGTTAAACACTACAATTTAAAAAATAGAAGACTGTAAGAAATAGATAAAAATGTTTTTTGTTTTTTTTTTCTTTTAAATCTGTGACCCATTGAATTTCCCAGGGACCCACTGAAATTGTCATCAGTGGGTCCCAGGGACTCACTACATTGAAAACCTCAACATCACTGTTTACCGACTGTACATATATAATACTGTAATGTCCCTACCAAAAGTGTGTAGTTTCAAGCTGAAAGAAATCAAATTAGATTCAAAATGAGTTTCCTCTGAAAAGAGGTCATATAGACTATATACAGGTTAATGCCGTACAAAAAACACTACAAAACAGATAGAAAAACAGCTGAAGAAAGTTTAAATTTTTATTTAAAGAAAAAGAGGTTGAGCAGAATACAAAAAGAAGTTTTTGAACAACTCATTCTTCGGCCCAATCCCAATTCTCTTTTTTACCCCTACCCCTTACCCCTACCCCCTTGGCCCTTGCACTTAAAACGAAGCTACAAGGGGTAGGGGTGAAAGTCAACCCCTTCAAATTGGGACACCCCTTCAAGAATCACATACGTCATCAGTGATTCGGCTTGTGTGTAAGCAGATGTGCGCTGAGCTGTTGGCGCAAATCTGGAGAAATCAAGCCGTCTACAGCTGTGGATTAACGTTAACAAGCAAATTTGATTTTTGCATGACCCTGCCTGTGTTTTATCCCATGAAGACCAGCAGCGATGCTGCCGAATTTCTTATTGATCATCTAGATTATCAGGGCTGCAGAGCACCGCTGGTTTTCAGCCTGGTAGCGTTTATATAACTGAAGGTCAATGTAGTAGCTTACTCATGATTTTTTTTCATGTGCATTTTGCAAAAAAATGACCGTTAAACATTTAAACAGCATTAAACTAGACTATATAATGGTTTTCACACTTTTTAAACTTTATTTATGGAGAAATATTTACATTTGTGGATGTTTTTGGACTCAGTAGCAGCCATCGTCCCAGTGATTTTCATACCCCTTCGTTTGAAGTGTGCTCTCGAAAATCTTCGTTTGAAGGGGTATATAGCCCTACCCCTTAGCCCTTCCCCTCCATCCTGCAGGTATTGGGACACCCCTACCCCTACACATGAACGCGCAAAACGGAGGGGCAGGGCCAAGGGGTGAAATGGGATTCACCCTTCCTCTATAAGTTTTTTTTTTTTAATTCTACTCAAGGTCTCAGCCCACACCCTTTTCAACCTAACCCTGCTCATGTTAAAGGGATATTGTGTAAGTTCTCCTGTTATTTATTCACAAAAACTGATTATTTGGTTCAAAAGTGTTTTTTCATTAATCAGTAATCACTCCCATCAACAAACTGAAGTGCTCCTCTAAGTTCTAAAGTCACCGTTCGTATCATTCATTTATACATCGAACGGGTCGGCTCGGTGAAGGCTGCCATGTTGTATCGCCATGTTTTTACGTTCAGGAGAAGCGTGACAGTAGGAAAACACAGAAACTCACCGGACACACCGGAGTTTTCAGCTCAGTTCGAGGTAATGCCTTTGAAAAGTCATCGCGCTGCAGTGGGGAGAAACTAGCGTCTCGCTGACGCTGGGTTCACGTGCAGTCGGGCAGACGGCCGTTGGTAACAAACCAGATGTCATTTTAATCAATGAAGCCGAGCAAAAGACGGTAAAACATGGGTCAGGGAAAACAATACGACATCGCCATGACAACAAATCAGATTTGGACTGATGTCACTGTAACTGTCAGACCACATCTTCACATAGAGGCCGGTGATAACTTTACATGCAGCGGATGTCGTCCGTCTGCCCGGTTTCACGCGAACGCAGCATGAAAAGTACGAGGGAGCTGCTCGCGATTACACAGTGTCCCTTTAAGTGTGTGGACAGTACATGCATGAAAACAGTTTAAAGTGATCTGAAGTAACTCTCAGTTCAACTACACTGCAGCTGGGTTCAGATACAGCCTTAACTCACCTTCACCTGGGTTCTGTTGGGTCCTCATAAACACACCATATGAGTGCATTCTTTCTGCCACTTCTCTCAAATAAAACTTCACTCACTGGCTGCCAAAAATGTCTTCCAGTGTTACAATGTGGGGTCCTGACACTATGCCTCTGGTTGATAACGTGCCCTGGCTACTTTGCCTCAGGGATATCCTTTTGGCTGACTGGTAAGCGCGTTACTCCCACCCCGGTAGTCTGTGGGATCTAATCCCACCCAGGCCCTCTGTTTTGTACCTTGTTGCATTCTGGCGTTGTCAGCAGGATCCATGTGACACTGGTAAACAGTCCATTGATTTAAAATTGGTGTCAGACTGTGTGAAGCACAAGGACGTGCTTGTGGAAAGAGGGGAGAGACGTGACAATGTGGAGTCCTGTCACTATGCCTCTGATTGATCATGCAACCTAGCTATTTGGCCATAGGGATATCCCTTTGGCTGACTGGTAAGCGCGCTTGACTCTCAGCTGGGAGTCTGTGTGATCGAATCCCGCCTGGGCCCTCTGTTGTGTACCTTGCCGCACAAGCATTTACTGCCAAGCACATCAAAAGACACCTTTTGGCAGCTCCCCCATTTTAACTAAGGGAGCTGCGGGACACTGGTGGATCTTGCTGGTGAAAATCAAGCTTCAATCATTTTATTTTGTGTAATTAAATGTCAATGTAGTAATTTTCTTTCAGAAATCCCCTCAGATATGTTAACACTTGATTTTTATTTCACTGACAGCTGATTTCATTTCCTTCTTTAATGGAAGGACATGAATAAATGTGAGGGTGACTGTATCTAACGTAATAAACACCCCCTCTCCAGCAACGCAGCAAGTTGCCTTACTCCTGGAAAAGTGTGCTACAATGTCAGAAGGTAAAACTGCCTGTGGAAATCTTGTGAGGCTTGTGAACTATCAGAAGCAGGAGAGGGAAAGCATATAAAAAGTTGTCGACCATTCTTAAGACAATGCATCTATAGCGAAAGGGGCTCTGTCCAACCAGTTCATATACTAAGTCATTTCTGCAGAAGCAAAGAGATCAGCACGATGTCTTCCGAATCATGATAGCAAAATTGCCATTCCTTCTGTGTGAAACATTCATTCTCCTGGAAGAGGACCTGTCCTCGACAACAAATCTGCTGCTTGATTCTCCATCCCTGCAATATACAGCTCCCTGAGGGACACTCGACAGGGAGAGGCCCATAACAGGAGGCCCATGGCCACCTGGAGACAGCAATGGGACCAAATAAAAATAAAAATAAATGACACAATTAAAGTAAGCTTTAGTTATCGTAAAGCTACAGTGGATGCAAATGTTCTGTTTGGTTTGGTTGTCCAGAATATTCAACAACAGTTACATAGTGGTGTTTGCTGTGCTGATTGTCATTGAATGGGCTTTATATGCATGATTTCACTACTTCCTGAACTTCAGACAGAACCTTTGCTTCCTGTCTTCCTGCCTCACGAAACCAGGGATTAGCCTCCTGAAACCGATCATGTCTGAAACCGAGTTCCAAGGTGGAAAGGTTTGAAACTTTGACCGGTTTGTGTTTCATGGGGACGGCTTAACCGCACAAGGAAGTATGTGTGTGTGTGTGTGGCCGCGTTTTTGCAACATTGTGGGAACCATATTCCAGATTTTTACCATCACCGTGGGGACGTCTTGCCCTCATGGGGACATTTTCCCGGTCCCCACGGGTACGAACTCCATTATGAGGGTCAAGATTAGGTTTTAGAGATTAAGTTACAATTAGGTTTTGGTTAGGGTTAGGTTTAGGCAATCAGTTATGGGTGTTAGGTAGGGATGAGCCGGATCCTCGTTTCAAACGAGTATCCGGTACGGATAGAGCATTTTTGACGAGTACGAGCATGATACGAGTAAAACTCGTCAATATCCGTGCTCGTGCTGAAGGAGAATCCTCATTTGATAACTGTCTTCCCGCTTTGCGATTGACCAGTCACACACAGCGCCCGCCCCTCCCCACACAGACCAGACCGTTAGACACACATCTCTGCAGCAAGTTGTGCTTCAGCTTCACTCGCGCACACACAGCGACAGTGACTGATCTCTCTGCTAAGTGTGACTCTTGATCACGTTGCTCTTTCGTACTCCTTAATTTCTCTTCAGCTCGCCTCTATTTCGGTACTTTTTGCGTTATTTATAGTTACTTGGTGAACTTTTTCACAACGTACTCTGTGCATTCGACAAGACGGAGCTGAAACCGCTTGTGTTACGTTGGTCACCGCCTCCACTCTGGTCGGGTTTTTTTTTTTTTTTTTTTTTTAAACCGGCTGCGCTCGCGCTCTCTCTCTCTCTTTTTCTTTCTCTCATACAATGAGTGATACAGAGGGTACTTCAGCTTCAGCTGACACTGAACCAGGCAATATGACTCACAATAGCAGTCGTGCAAGCCCCCACCTTTCCCCCACTGAGAACAATATTGCTTCTGGTGCTGGAGGTCCTCCTCCACCAAAAACCAAAAGGATCTCTGCAGTCTGGGACTCTTTCACTGTTTGTGAAAATGATCCCTCCAAAGCCATGTGTAAGCTTTGCAAGTCCAAAATAAGTCGAGGTAGAGATCCAAAGCATTACAATACAACATCCCTTCATAACCATCTGTTATATGTCCATCACATGAAAAAGCCTGCTGTATCAGCCACCTCCTCCACCTCTCCTGGCAGCCTTCCTTCTCAGGACACTAGTGTTCAGCTGGGTACTGCTAAGGGCTTATCTTCCTCCTCTTCACCAATACTCACTGCATTTGCAGCAAAGCAGCCATTCTCCGCAAATCATCCTCGGTCAAAAAAAATCACGGAGATGATTGGTAAAATGATCTGCACTGATCTTGAGCCGTTCTCTGTGGTGGAGCGAAGAGGTTTCAAGTCTCTTGTTGCCTTTTTAGAGCCCAAGTATAAGATCCCATCAAGGCAGCATTTCAGTAGAACTGTAGTGCCTGAGCTGTATGAAGCAATGAGAGGGGAGCTGGTCCAGTCACTCAAGGCAGCTGATGGAGGTGTCATCAACCTCACTACTGATCTCTGGACCAGCAACCACAATGCCCATGCATACCTCTGTATAACTGGGCACTGGTGTGAACGTGTGGGGGAATCATCAATGCAGAGGAAAGCAGGGCTGCTAAATGTTGGTGTGCTGGACACTGAGCACACAGCAAACAACATTCTGTGCTGCCTGAAAGAAAAGATGAGAGAGTGGGAAGAGTCTGTTGGACAGCCTGTTAGAGTGAAGTTTGTTGTGTCAGATAATGCAGCCAACATGGTGAAGGCTTTAAATGAATTTGGCCACATCCGTTGCATATCCCATACACTTCACTTGGTGGTAATGAAGGCGCTGGAGCAGGACAGGATCGTGACATCTCTTCTGTCCAAAGCCAGGAGCATCTCTGGCTATATTCATCGCTCAAGCAAAGCCAACAACAGACTACATGAGCTGCAAACACAGTTAAACCTTCCCCAGCACACTCTCATAACAGACATAAAAACAAGGTGGAACTATACGTTCTACATGCTCCAGCGGCTGGTGGAGCAGCGCAGGGCTGTGCAGATAATGACACAGGAATCTAACATGGGTAGAGCTCCAACAGTCATCTACCCAAATGAGTGGAGGTTGGCATCAGACATGCTGAGTGTTCTGAGTCCTTTTGAGGAGGTCACAAGGGCGCTCTCAAAACACAGCGCCTCCATCTCTGAGGTCATCCCCTACTGCATGGCTTGGGCTCCATCATCAGATCACTGCATTTGGGGTGTCCTGCAGCTGGTGAAGAATCTGAGGATGACTCTGATCATGTCATGGCTGATGATGATGATCAGGATGCCACAGAGAGGCAGGCTCAGAATGGTGCAGCTGAGTCCAGGGAAAAGTTAGGAGCAGCAGCAAGGAAACTCGCAGCCAATCTGAGCAAAGAACTACAATGGCGTTTTGAACCCATCTTTGCAAACGCCACATTTCTGGTCGCCACTCTCCTTGACCCCAGATATAAGGCCAGCTGTTTCCCAAACAGGGGTTGATGTGGATACTCTGAAGAGGACATTACTCCATAGAATGGACCTCTGTGACCCTGTAGCTGCACCTGCAAGAAAACACAGTGGAGACACCTGCAACCAGCAGCACTTCAGTCATGTCTTTTCTGCAGAAAAAGAAATTAGCTACTCCAATGAAGACACATTTGCCATCAGGCGATGTGGAGGCTTACCTGGCAGATGGAGACATCAGCCTTACTGATGACCCAGTAAAATACTGGTTTCCCCCAAGTCCAAATGGCGGCCTACCTGGACACGCTTTGCACTGCAGCATCTCAGTTGCCCACCCACCAGTGTCCAGTCTGAGCGTGTTTTTTAGCACGGCTGGAAATGTGGTCAGTCCACAGCGAGCAAACCTAGACCCTAGCCATGTTGAACAACTAGTCTTCATTAAAGTAAATGAAGATCTGAAAAACAGCATAGGCCATTTGGTCAGTAGAAAAACTTCTCTCTCCCTCTCACACAATCACACACATGCACACCTAAACACACACACCTTAATCAACATTGTTTAACTTTGGGGAAAAAAAGCCAAGAATGTTGTGTAATAAAAATAAATAATTGAAAATCACAGTTTGATCATAAAAATAATAATA